>JASKGM010087396.1:0-13829 GCA_034509205.1 Ceratonia siliqua | reverse complement strand
ATTTATACTAAAAAAAATCTCATGATAATCTAATTAAATTAATGGCTAATTTATACTAATATTTCCCTTGAATTTGGACATTATTAGATCACACAATCTTCTTCTCTAGTTTGGAAAAGGACACTTTCTACATTTGCATTATGCATTAGCATTGCACATTACTACATTAGTCATGTAATTAGTCAACTAACAAAACTGATACAAATATACAACTTCCAATTTATTTTCACCTTAAACATTTGTACAAAAATCCCCTCATAAAACATTTCACATAAATTATACTAACAGCTCCTTGAAAGTTCGTATAGTAAAAAATTAAATTAAGATTTCTCATTCTCTTATAAGTCTCCAAAAATTAAATTAAATAAAAAAACTCATTTTAACCCAAAGAAGAACTTGACAGCTCAAAGCCAATATAATATATTTAGTAGTAACATGTTGTAGACCTGATTTGCAAGGATTAATATTAAAATTTGTTATAAATAAATTATTTTATTAATTTAAATATGAGTCAATATGTAAATGACTAATAGATATTTTTAGTCTCTAATTTAATAAAAAAAATTTAAGCTAATCTTATAAAAACCAAGTCTTTTAATTATTTTTTTAATCAGTAATTTTCGTCGTTGATAAAGATATCTGACTCCATAATATGCTTGCCTCCTCTCGTAAAAATTGACACCAAGTCACCACCCAGTCCAAAATAGTATCAAATTAATATATGTATATATATATATATATATATTAGAAGAGTATTAAATGAAGGCATGTGACAAAATTTTCGGAGTGTATACATTGCATAATTTATAATGTACATATTGTATACAAGACACAATTTATATTTAATTTTTAAATATAAAATATGATGTTGAAATCAATGGAAAAAATAAAGTAGCAAGGATTTTAAACTTGTAAGCGACAAAATAGGTGCATAAAACTTACCGTTGAAAACTCAACTCTATAATCTATAGCCAGATATATATGGAGAAAATTTTCCCAACGAAATTATAACTCTAATCTCAAGAAAGATAAAATACCCCAAGCCTAGAGCTATTATGTTAAACACCATAACAAATAACAAAGTTAAATAGACATTAGCTTTCTTTGAGATCTCAGAAGTTTTTTGACCTATGTTAGCTTTCTCTGCAAATTGTGTAACACAAATTTTAACAAGCTTGATTTTAATCATATAAACACTAAGATTAAATTGATAAAAATATGTGCAACTTAACAAAGTTAAATAGACATTAGACTCAAACAGAGGAAGTGTCAGTTTCTGAAACTAGAGAGAAATAAAATGTTAAATGTCTAAACCTCAAAAATATATTAGTGCAAGTTACCCTTAATTAATTGGTAATTTTTCCTTACCATAACATAGGATGAAGTGGAAAAGATAATCATATTGAAGCGACCTGTATAGGCTTCTGATATGTGTGTAACAATAACTACTAATACAGCTGATACGCCATCTAGCAAATTCACAACCATGGCAGATACTCGTAGACTTGGTTGTTCCAATATAACTGGGAGGTAGTCCATCAAAACGCTCACGATTGCATATTCCACTAAGCTGTGGCTTAAAACTAAACCTGATGAATATCATTAGGGGGAGAAGATGAGTCAGATGCAACGTAACATAAATTTGTTAAGAACATAGTCAGATCAGCAGAGATTACCCCAGATGAAGATGACAGTCTTGGAGAAGACAAAATGAATGCGGAGCCAGTCCAATAAACGTCTGCATCCAAAACTCCTCATATTTTTTGCAATTCTTGATTTCTCGGGGAAGTCCTGTATTCTTCCCTAATGTTTTCTGTCAAAAGGGAAACACAGAAAGAAACAGAATTAAAAGGCAGGTTCAGTAGATATTACTCTGGAGGGAGAGGACTGTCTTGAAGAAAGACGAAATAATGCCGGCCAGTCTAGTAAATGGTTCTTTAATAATTTTGGATCGAGCAAGTCAATTAAAACTAATCACATCTAACTAAGTATCAAAAGTAAAACCTATAAAAAAGTAATTAAACTATGACTTTATTTTATAGTAAATCAATAAATTGTTTATATAAAATTTTCTCCTATATGTGAACAGAAGAAATGGTCACCTTAAGCAGTGTTCTGACAACCAAACCAGACCGGTCTGTCGGGAACTGGTCCCCTTGTTCCACCAGAAAAGCACCATGAGGAATGAAATGTTGAGAGAAGAAGAAGGAAGGAAATGAACGGTTCAAGTCGGAGATATTGCTCAAAGGTGGAGATTTGGTGAGATTCGTGAGGCCAACAGTTGCTCTCTTAACGTTAATGGAGGACGAAGCCATTCTAGTGAAGATTTCCGACTTCGGAGAATCGTCCAGTGGAGAAGCTCTCGGCGACGGCGTTTTAAGAAGTTCAGGCACCGTGACCTTACTCTTCCTCCACTTCTTCGTCGTCGTTCTTCTTGACTTCTTCAAAAGAGTTTCCGCAACAGAGGTCAAAAGCAACCGGCTCCAGCAAGTAAAAAAGTTGCCCGTTAAGGTATATTATAATCTTCCATTTTTCTATTATTTGCTATAATTCCATCTTCCTCACGTTCTCCTCAAATATTATTTCCCTCGTATGAATTCTTTGACTCTCCCTCTTCCTTCTCCACTTGCTTTCTAATACAGTCTATTAACTATTAAGTAATGACTAATGGGTGACTTTGAACGTCGAACAATTTAGAAAATTACAAAAGTGAAACGGTTCATTTTAGCTTTTCAGCCATTAAACAAGTCTGTAGGGTTTCCGACAAGGCTCACGGGGAGTGGGCACCAGTGCATGTGACCGTAGAAAAATAGAGAATAGGGCATCAGTGCATGTGACAGTGGAAGAATGGGGAAATGGCCCATTTTTAAATGATTACAATATTATTTTAATTATTTTTAATGTAATTAAATATTTTTTTATTTTAAACTTCTTTTATATATATTTTAATTTTATATTAAATTAGTATTTATTTTTATATTATATCATTAATATATAATATTATATAATTAAAATTTTTTTATTAGCAATCCAATTTAATTATAATTGTACTAGTGACTCGTTATTGGTTACCTGTCCAAGTTTCAGAATATCTTAATTATTTCAAAGTCTTCAGCTAACCTGTAGAATGAGATTACCAATATTTGTTGTATGCTTTTTTCAAATTATATTTAAGGTTTACTTATTTGTCACCTACTTTTATATTAGTATATTTAAAATTTTACTAACTCATGATCAAACTAAAAGCTTAATTTTTTAAAGAGACCTATAACATTAGTAAACTTAAAATTTTAAACAATTAAATGCAAGTTGCATTAAGAAAATGGATGAGTTAGAACAAACAAAATGGATGGATTAAACTATAATGAGCTTTATTGACACTAATATAAATCAAAACCAATCTTAAAATATATTATATTTAATTAGAAATTTTTACATGTTATATTTTTTAAAAAATATATAATAAAATATTTTGTATTTTAAAATATGTATACAAATTGAATCTTGAACTGAGTCAGTTTGTAAATTAATTTTAAGCTCAAACTCATCTCAATTTTATAAAGACGTCCCCCCAATTTTTTTTATATTTTTTAAGTTTTATTTTTTAATTTTTTAAAATTAATAAAATATTTTTTATCTTAGGTATATTTTTTTAAATTTTTAAAAATTTTTAAAAAATTTTAAAGAATATTTTATATTTTTTTTACTATTCACTTATAATTTTTTGATACTATTCATTCATAAGTTTAAAAATTTTAAAAAAATTTTTAAAATTTTTTAAAAAAATATATGAAATAATAAATATTTAATTAATATTAAAAAATAAAAAAAATTAAGATAAAAAATATAAAACATAACAAATCGAAACTATTAAAATAAAAAAATATATATTATAAAGAAATATAGCTTAACATTCTCTTTTATAAATGGGCTCAAACTCATTTTTCTCTCAAATTTTTTCCTTGGCAAATGATAATGAAAAAGATGATCATTTATTTCACATCATCTTGCTGTACTCTTTCTGCGTTTTTGATTAGATTCAAGGGTGGTTGATGAAACCTATGAGTTTTAATGATGTCTCTGTTAGGACTTTGGATTAATTAATTGAAAAGAAAATGTAAATTAACCAGTGCCCTCAAGTGTTAAAGTAGGTGTCACTGTGTCAGAGCCCTAACTCTTCTCGAACTTGTAGATCAAAATTTCTTAGGGCGCGATACTTTCTCCTTTTAAAGGAGCGAAGGCATTTTGTTTATAAAAAAAGTCTTCTGTTTAAAAATGAAGCGTTTAATTTTTCTTTATGCTGAAAAGAAAAGTTAAACAAAAATAAAATTTTTTTCCTTTTAAGAGAAAGAAAATTGTGTGATTTTTCTTTTAGAAAAATATTAGTAAAAAATAAACTAGAATTTTTAAAATGTTAATGATAAAAAAAGTTTCTATAATTAAATATATTTTGAAATTGTTATTTTAAAATATACTTTAAAATAATAATTTTAAAAATAATATTTTAAAATTTATTTTATCAAAAAATATAAAATATAAAATAATATTAAAAATATTTTTTATCTAAACATAATATAAAAAAAATTCTTTGTATATATTCTTTTTAATAATTTTATTAGTTAAAAGTCATTTTATAATTTTACATTTAAATATTTTTTATTTAAAAATTATTCTTAATTACTATATTTAAACACAAAATAATTTTTTTATAAAATTTATTTTTTTAACAGAAACTTCTCATTTTATAATTTTTTTTTTAAAATACTGCCCTTAAATCCTTATTATAACTTCTAAGGTAAAAACTTACATGATTCATGTAACTAACAAATTAACTATGAAAGAAACAGATGATAGATATTGAAAATAAATAAAAATAAAAGTGAAAATAAAATAATTTTTTTATTTTTTAAAAATAATTTTTTTATTTTTTATTTTTTAAAAATAAAATAAATATTGAATATATATATTATAATATTATTATGACTTATTTATATTTAGCATTATTGATATTTTAAAATTTCTTATCACGTTGTATATTTGGATCGTGTTCTGTAGAATGTCAGTTTCCTAAAATATTTTTGTACTACACATCAACATTCAACAGTAATTGATTTAATTGTTTTATAATAATTCACTAAATTTTGAGACATCGTATTATTTCTCTTCAATATAAGGTTTTGTTTGTTTTAATTTTTAAAAATAATTTTTTTATTTTATAAAAATAAAAAATTTTATTTGTGTGACTATTTTCATCAGTTGTTTTTAAAAATTATTTTTAAAAATAATAACTAAAAAATAAAAAAAAATTTTATCTAAATTTTTTTTTATTTTTTTATTCTATAAAAATATTTTTAAAAACATTTCCCAACAACCTTTGTATTTCGCAGGTCGCGAAAGAGAAGCTGTTGGATGCAATAGCAGGACACGTGATAGGAGAAGCCGTTGTATTCCGAAAATTTTGATTTTCGACGATGAAGTTGCATTATTTTATTGAAAAGTAGCTCTCGAAAAGGATATAATAAAATTATTCAATTGCAAGAAAAAGTCTTTGAAGATTAACACAAATTAAAAATATATAGGCAAGATGAACAAATATCTATCCATTCGACTATTATTGTTGATGTGGTGACCAAAAAAGTCTTTGAATATTAACTCAAGCATATATTATGCTGCCACAGTACCAGCTCACTGAGAGGCTCTGCAGGAAAACGAAGAAGCCGCCACATGAAAACGAAGAATTTGTTGTTCCTACACTTCACAATCGAAATTGGGATGGATGGCTTTGGATTGGTTAGCACTCCAAATGAAGGCACCTGGAAGTTTAGCTTTTCTGAGGAGCTCCTCAGTGGCATCAAAGAACACAAGTGTTGATAAGATGGTCTGGTCATTGGATGATAGTCCCTCGCAAAGGCAAGAACAAAGTGGAACTCCTTCAACCTAGGATCCACCTTCACTTCATCCAATGAAACTGTCGGGCGGGTCAATGTACCAATGTACTCGCTAAAGATAGAAGCAGATATTGTGGGGACTGGAGAAACAAGTAAGCCTTGGACATGGGTACAAAGAAAGGCTCTTGTCTAGGCTCAGCGTGCTTGCTTTTGGTGGGAAGAAATGGCCAGTGCTCCATGCCCTTTTATACTTGAGCTCCATTCACCTCTCCACCTAACCAAGTCACTGGAATTAATTAATGAATTAATGACGTGACTCTTACAAGTTACTCTTTTTATCATGCACATCTCATCAAAATATTCACTTAGAAACATTACTTTAATTTTTTATTAGTTTCACTAATTAATTTGCTAGACCTTGGATAAAAAGGTAATAATTAAATATTATACCATTCATTATTTTTCAAATTTAAAATATCAATAAACTAAATTATTAGAATTAATCAGTTTAATAAAAGTAATTATTTATTATTTTATTTTAGTTAACATTTCTTTTCTCAACATTTCAAATTTTTTTTTGAACTATATTATAATCGGTGTTATATACACAGGGCATTTTTTAATATATTTTACTTTAAATATGTGCAAATAATTTTTTATTAATTTAGTTTATAAAAACTATTATTAAATTAGTTTATTAAAATTTTTCACTTATGATTTGAATAAAGATTAAAGAGTCATAAATTTGATCTCATCCTTTACTAGAAATAAATTTTCTTTATTACAAGAGAACTAATGAATTTAAGATCTTAATAGACATTAATTAATGAATATGATTTCATGCATGTCCTTTTCAATTAATAAAAATAACAAATCCAAAAAGAAGATTTCATTTTATTGCTTGCTCGCAATAATATACTTTATCATATATTATAAAATAATAATAATAATGCTAATAATAAGTAATATATAAAAATAAAATAATAAATATAAGAAATTGAAGTTATAAAAATAATGTAAAAAAATAATGTATTAATGATGGAGATAATAATATATAGATAGATGTATATTATTTTTATATAATTTTTTAATAATTTAAAGATTATATTAGTAATATATAATATATATCAGTGATATAAATTACAAAATAAAAAAAAGGAAGTCAAGTCGGTCATGTGAGGTTCAACCGAGTCCAATTCAAATAAAGCGAAATCAACAAAGATTCAGATATTTTGTCCGTTCCTCCATTTCCGCTCTTAATTTTAGGGTTCGAAAACGTTAAACAACCTTGACCCTCGGCATTTCAGTAGCTTTCTCCACAAGCTAAGGTTTGTCAGAAGTCTATAAAAGAGCACGAAGACTAGGACGAAGTTGACGTAGCCTTCCTAATTCCTTCATCTGCCTCTTTCTCCTCCAGTCGCTGTTTTAAAAGGTGGGGCATTGTTGTTCATAGTCCATCCTCCAATTTCTTCTTTCCCATGAGAGTGGATTCATTTATTTGCGTTTATTATTATTGGCAGAGGCAAGATGGAATCTGGGAATTAGATAACCATCCCAATAACTATTATTGGGATAGCTGAACGAATACCATTGGACAAAGCCAAAAGCAGAGGCAAAAATGGAAGAAAAAGGTAGTGCACTCACACTTACCCATTTTCTAGCTGTGTCTGCTTGTGATTATCCTTCACCTCTACATTCTCGTGTATGTCTTTGGGTTTTGGGTTGTGGGTATATATTTTATTCTGGGTTCTGGTGGAAGATAACAAAGAACAATCAAGAAGAGAACAATAAAGTTAAAATGGATGGAAATACCTACAGAAAATGTTGGTGTTTGGGATTGTTTTACGGATTGCTGGAAAAAGGGAAGTGTTGGGTATTGGGAGTGGAGATCTCTGGTATTTCTGGTCTGATATAGCACAGAGACTAGACTGACTTTCACACAAGGATAATGGGTTTTTAGCTTTCTTCTCCATGGTTATATAGTATTATTTTCATAGACTTTGACTTTGAACACCGACAAACTCGGGTACTGAGATATTGAGTTCGGCTACAACGAAAGGGGGAATTGTGTGGCACGCCAATCAAATGTTGAAGAATGAATGAAAATGGGACGGACCATTCCAAGAGTCAGTCGTTTGCTTGAGCTGAGCCCAGTAGATTATTCAAACACGAGTAGAGGGAAGCGACTCGGAAAGTGAGGCCATTATAAGCGCGTTCCTTACTCTAATCAGAGCTGAAGATGTTTTATTACATATTTGCGTTACAATCTTCTTGCTTTGGCAAGGGACCCAGACAAGTGCCCTGTCTACCTCATACACTTTTATTGGAAATATTATAATTTTGTCTAGAATCCGACTTTTAAATTACGCAGGAAAATCTGAAAAAAATACAACTTAAAAGAATGATTAATTTGGATAATGGAATTTTGTTCCATATGAAACATTAGCCTAATCTCATTTTTAAGTTTATTATGCATATTTTACATAACTAATCTAAAAATTTAAGTAGTTTAATTGTAATATTACAACTATTACCCTTCTTCTTTGGCATGATAATGTAATGTTGATTCGAGTTTTACTTTTCTCTTTCCTTCTAACATGTCTTCATATCTTAAACAAACTATACTTTGCAATTGGATGCTAACTTTTTTTTACTCTCCTAATTTTTAATTTCAGCATTGACTCTATTACATTTCCACCTGTCATTCATGTCTAGAGGTGTCAATTAGGGCTAGTCCGGCCCAGCCCTTAACGGGCTTAGATCTTTTAAAGTCGGGCGAAAAAGTACTTTTAAAAAATAGACGTTAAAAAGTAGGCCTGACCTAGTTCTTTAAGGGCAAGTTGCGTTTATTAATCTATGATGCTGGACTTGTTCTTCTTCAGGACTACTATGCCATTGTAGTGGATTCATTTGCTATAATTATCCAGTTACTTATGCTTTCTTTTTCTGCACTTAAATTGATGTGGCTTTAGGAGTAATTTGCATGATATCACTATGCTTGTAATATTTGGAATCGCATTATCTGGTTTCATTTGTTAGAATTTTGATTAAACCAGTTGAGGTCTGTCATTGTTTTTACAATTAGCATGCTATTAGATATTGTTTCTATGACTGCTGGGTGCTTGAACTTGTGTCTTTTTCACATTAGATTGACAACCTTTGAGAGTTATTGTCTTTGCAGTTTCTAATATAATGATGTTTGGTCCACTCAAATGTGCAGGCGACAGTTTGATCTTGCTAACAGGGAGGCTATGAATGAATCTGTTGAGTGGCGGGTAAAATATGATTACCAAGTATATAAGGCAACTAGGTGTTTAAAGGAACTCCACGCGGTATGCATTCTCTTTTAAATTGGGACAATAGGGTATATCTGCATTGGGATATTACATTCAACTTAGTTGGTACTTGATGAGTCAGACTTGTAGAAATCAATATATTTATTCCAATTGTGTTTCCTGTGATGACTGTATAATCATGTGTGTGGCAGATGGAGGCCTCTCAAGAAGGTGGAGGTTGCTTCCTGTGTGAATCATAAATTGGCAGTGCTGCAAAAGGTAAATGTTGATAATATATGAATCAAGCATCTTCTGCTTCCCCAACCTCTCTCTTCCTTTGTCGATCTAGACAAACCTGAATCAAATTACTAAAGGAGAATCACATTTTGAAATGCTAATTTTCTCTGAGGCACAATGCAGAGCCAACTATTAATCAAATGCTATATCTCTTAGAATATAAATATTTGTGACTGTATTCGCAGTAAGCATGACTTGTTTTGTCATAACATTAATTGTTTGGATGTTTAAATGACCTTCCAAACTGCCAGAAGAATGCAATCTTACTTGAGAGAACACCGCTATGTAAAAACTAGAAAGAGCATCATATGAAAACAGAAACCAAATTAAGAGAACTAGTTAAGTTTCTTGTGTGAGATTGGGTTTTTCATTTTTTCTTGCAAGATTTTTTCCCTTCTTGCATTGAACTTAACTAGAACTCTGCATGTACAAGATGTGTGGTGTGTTAACCTTGATAACCTACCAACTTTTTGAAAATATTCTGCAAATTGTTGAATTGGCATTCACCAACTATTTTGCTTTGAACAAGTTCATTTTATTTTTTGAGTGGGGAATTTGCTATGTTTAGGACCAAATCAGTGATATCACTATGCTAACATTGTGAGATTGGTGGTACGCAAATGCAAGACCACATCCTTTTGGTATTGACTTAACTACTATCTAAACGCATATGCTTTCAGATGTGTGCATTCACCCAAATATTCTTGCCAAAGTTCTCTCTATATTTTAAATCAGGAACACTTTTTAGTTATTTACTTGCTATATATGTTTGGAGATATTTTTTTCCCAATTTAAGTTTGTTAGTTATTCTTCGAGAAAGCTTCTCCAATTATTTACTGGTTGTTATGTAATAGGAACTAGTTGTGCTACTTGGAATGCAAGGCTGAAGTAGATGCTGAAGCACTGTTTCCAATTAAGATGGTTGCATACACTTGATAGTTGTGATGCATTCCGCTGTGGAGCCAAAATCAGTATAAAAGTTGTTCTGCCTGTTCCATGTAAGTGGTCAGTTTGATTGTGTTTTGTTTATGCTTTGTTCCATCATCTTAAGTATTTTGTTATATGATTAGTGATTATATATATGAATACAACGGTTGAATCTTTTTTCTTCTTTCCTCTTTGGTCCCACGTGTTTCTTTATGTTTTTGACTATCAAAAAATGATTAAATTATAGTAATATTGGTTGACCTCTTGTTTGTTTAACTAGTATCAATTATTTAACTAGGTTAGGTGAACTCTTTTAAAGTTTTTTTTTTTTTTTTTTTAAATTTCCTTTTATCGTTTTCTAGCTCTATTTTAAGGGAACTCCTCTTTAGTCTATTGGAAATGATCTGGTTAGCAAAATTCCTAGAGGATTATTGATTTAGATGATCTAGTGGTATGAGTTATTTTGGAAATTTGAGGACTATAAATTTTCTTTATTTTGTGAGTTTGATATACTGAGGAACTTTAAGGGAATTTGATATTTTATGGAATATGCTAGATGGATTATAGATTTATTGTATCTAGTGAATTTAACATATTGAGGAATATTCAGAGTGTAGGTTATGATCTGTTATGGGAAATTTATGGAGATTATAGATTTGTTATACCTAATGGTTTTGATCTACTAAGGAATATTCATGGAGGATTATAAACTAGTAATATCCATGAAGGATTATAGGTTTAATTTAGCTACTGGTTGATGTTTGATTTTGTAGTTCTGTAGATATATTTTAGCAACCGGATGAAATTTGATTCTTTTGTTCTAGTGGTGTGATTTATTAAGGATATTCATGATGGACTAAGGATTTAATTTATTTTGTTAATTTGATATATTTAGGAATATTCTGGACATATTATAGATTTGTTTTATCTAGTGAATTTAATATAGTAAGGAGTATTCAGAGTGTAGTTTATGATCTATTAAGGGCTATTATAGATATTATAGATTTATTGTACCTATTGGTTTTGATCTACTAAGAAAAATTCCAGGAGGATTATAGATTAGTGATATATTATGGAATATTCTAGAGGGATTATAGATTTTGTTGCATCTAGTGAATTTAATATATTGGGAATATTTACAGCGTAGGTTATGATCTGTTACGGACAATTTATGGAGATTATGGATTTATTATACCAAGTGGTTTTGATATACTAAGAAATATTCATGGAGGATTATAGATAAGTAATATTCACGGAGGATTATTGATTTATTTTGGCTAATGGTGGTAATATTTGATACTTTTTGTTCTATTGGTGTGCTTTATTAAAGATATTCAGAGCGTATGTTATGATATGTTAAGGGGCAATTTATGGATATTATAGATTTATTGTAGCTAGTGGTTTTGATCTACTAAGCAATATTCAAGGATGATTATAGAGTAATAGTATTCAAGGAGGATTATAGATTTATTTTAGCTACTAGTTATGATTTTTTGAGGGCAATTTATGGAGGATAATATAATTATTTTGTCTACAGGTTTTGATTTATAAAGGAATATCGATGAAGAGTTGCAGATTTATTTTAGCTATTGGTTATGATCTGTAAGGAAAATTGTGAAGGAAAATTCCTAGAGGATCTTCTATTTATATGATTTAGTGGGATGATATATTAGGGAAATTTGAGGACTATAAATTTATTTTATTTAGTGAGTTTGATATATTAAGGAACTTCCAGGAAATTTGATATATTATGGACGGGTTATACATTTGTTGTATGTAGTAAATTTAATAAATTAAGGAATATTCAGACGGTGGGTTATGATCCGTTAAATGACAATTTATGCCGATTATAGATTTATTGTATCTAGTGGTTTTGATATACTTAGGAATATTCATGAAGGATTATAGATTAGTAATATTCATGGAGGATTATAGACTTATTTTAGCTACATGTTGTGATATTTGTTTTATTTGTTCTCGAAGTATGATTTATTTAGGATATTCAAGAAGGACTGCAGATTTTATTTATTTTTTGAATTTGAGATATTAAGGAATATTTTGGACGGATTATAGATTTGTTTTATCTAGTTATTTTAACGGAATATTCAAAGCATAGGTATTTGTTAAGGGCAATTTATGGAGACCATAGATTTATTAAACCTAATTTTGATCTACTAAGGAGTATTCATAGAGGACTATAAATTTAGTTTAGCTACTAGTTGTGATATGTTAAGGGCAATTTTTGGATGATTGTATAATAATTGTCTACAGGTTATGAATTTTGAAGGATTATGAAGGCAGAATTACAGATTTATTATAGCTATTGGTTATGATCTATTACAGAAAATTCCTAGAAGGTTATTGATTTATATGATATAGTGGTATGAGATATTAGCGAAATTCGAGTAGATATATTGAGGAACTTATAGAGTGGATTCTGGATTTAATATATATAGTGAATTTGTTGTATTGAGGAATATTTATAGCTTACGTTATGATCTATTAAGGGAATTTTTTTGGATATTGTAAACACTGGATTTTGTCTAGGTAAAAAAAATATAATAATAAAAAATACAAAAATACAAAAAAAATTTAATTATTAGAAATGTTAAAATAATTAAAAAAAAGAAGAAAATAAACAAAAAAAAAGAGAACAAAAAATGGAAAAGGGCCCAGCCCCCCAAAAAAAATGAAATGAGATCCAGCCCAAAACCCGGATGACCTGACCCAACCCGGATGACTTGACCCGAAATGCCTCAATCCCTAATTCCCAATTCCACGGCATTTCAGGTGCCGTATTCCTCTTCATCCTTTCACTCCCGTGCCTCTGCGCTTCATCCTTTCCAAAATCCACCTCTATCATGCCATCAGTTTCTCCTCATCTCCGCACCAAGACCACTAAACCACCTCCACAATCTCGACACCCGTTCCTCTGCGCGATTTCATCCCCTCTGTTCACTTCATCTCCTGCGCATAATCCGCGACTCCAGCATGGCGTCTTTCTCTCTGAAATCTCAGATTTCATGCCCTCGGAGATCATCACGGTGAGGCTTCGCTATAAATAGAGTGAACGAGACCCAAACGAGCGGTGGGGGGGAGGAGACCGAGGGCTGAAGTGTGGTGAACTTCTGGAGATTGAAGAAAGTGAGAACGTGCAGTGACCCTCCTGCGAAATTAGGGCTTCGCTAAGAGCGAGAGGTGGATTTCTATTGGATTAGGTGCTTTCTGTTTATCAAATTGATGGTTTTGTGTTTATTGGTTGTACATAATGGATATTGGATTTCTGTTTAATGATTCCATAATCCCGATTTGATCTCCGTAGATGCATCTCTTTTATTGCTGTAATATATCTTTTGAGTTCATGATTTGCTATTCTTTAAGTGTGGGTTTATGTTCTGTTTAGTTTGATTCCTTCAGTGGGTTCTGGTGCTATCCATTATTT
>JASKGM010087385.1:0-13833 GCA_034509205.1 Ceratonia siliqua | reverse complement strand
CTAAAGTTATTCTTTTCTTATTTAAACTTGTCACACCCCAACTTCGGTGCACATGACCGACGTAAGAGACTACAGTAAAGTAGTACCCTATAAGCTTAAACGTTAGTAATATGCAGACTTTAAACTAGATATCAAGTAATAAACTTTCTAGCCGTGTGGGATAATCGTGAAGGAATTTAACAAATTTTTGACAAAATTTCCAAAAAATATTAACATTCCCTAGGTATAATAGCAAATCCAAGGGGTGGACAGGCTCACCATAAAATAGACTAGGCCTTCATGGCCAAAATACAACAAACATGTACCTAGATACCATTGACAACCTAGATCAATGCCATTGCACAACTTTGAAACAAAACGAACAAGACATCATTTAACATAGACTTTGCAAGCCTTATACAACTGTCCAACATCAATTTCAAAAGTTGCTCCATTGGCTAGAGGAAACCCACCAAACATCAACTAGTAGGCTCTTCCAAAACTAGAGGTTCAAATTGCAAAGATGCCATAGCTTTATCTGAAAAATATTAAGAGAGAAATGAGTCACAAGACCCAATGAGGAGGAAACCCACACCCAAGGTTACAAGTTTAAAAATAATAAATGCATACATATATGAATATAATGCTTTAATGCTTATGATGTAAATTTGAGTAATGAAGCAATAACTGTATAAATTTGATATGACAATTCATGCAATGGAAATAAGTAGATAATGAAAAAAAAATGTACAATTCAATACTTATACATAAAAATCTTAGAAACTTTACTAAGTGAACTTCATGTATTTATACCGTTGACATGGCATGAACTCATACAAAAATTTATATTCTTATAAAAGGTCTCATTAAAGGAAATGAATATTTCATATACTTATCTAATTGGAACCCCTAATATGTAACATATAAGGATACATTCGGAGCTACCTCAACTCAAGTATCCCGTCCCGTGTAATTCCTTATGCCTCCCAATATAATCCATGGACAATTCATACGTTAGGTGCACCTCGGATTTTCATATGGAAGGGACTAAGGATCCACCCAAAAAGATTTTTCATTTATCATAGACAAACTTAACTTCGTTGTACATAAAAGAATCATATGAAAGCATAATCATAATGCATCAATATATCATTTTATCATGCCTGAGCAAAGATGGTCAAATAAAAATATAGATAGCCAAGGAAAAATTCATATATATATATATGAATTGACCATTTGGAAATAAGAAAGCAATACCACAATTAACTTCTCTACCATATGCATAACTATAATAATTCTTTGAGAATTCCTATATCCAGTACGGATCGTACACAAAAATGTCTCACATGATAAGAAACATCATATAAATCATAAAATGGCTTATGCCATGTACTTTAAAAAAAAATATATAATATCCAATATAATCATCCTGTAACTCTTTGTAACTAATATGGCAATTTCAAGAATGCCACCCTTTAGAGGATTAGAAGGGATAATATCTCAATACCACAAATACTTATCATAATTAAAGTAAATGACTTATAAGGAAAGACACATATAACCAAGGGGGATCCACTCACCAAATAAGTTGAAGGCTTAGAGCTCAATCCTAGATTATCCACTTGAATGAATCAAGGGATTGGGAATTCTCCATTTCATAACTACGCTGGAATGCATATATACGGTATAATGCATATAATACATTAGCAATTATCAACGAAATACAGAACTAAGAATGGAAGCAAGGACCCAAGTGGGAAGCTTGCTAAAAAAAATGATCACCAACTACCCAAACAAGAGAGTGGAGTAACATAAATGTAAAGGGAATGATAATTTTAGAATTGACCCAGAACAGAACAAATGGGAAATAACATAATCAATTGTTTCACTATATTCAGAATTTTGCATCAGGGTTGAAATTGTCATGGTCATACGTCAAGTGAGAAATTTGTTAAGGATGAATTGCTAAAAGCTCTAAACCAGAGAAGTCACTAAACAAAACTTTAAAGAAAAACAGAATTTACCTAAAGATGGTTTAAAGCCCCAAATATAGAGCTTAGTTGACTGAAATGAAAGACTCCCACTAGTCCTTTGAAAGGAAGAGGAAAATAGCTTCTAACTCTCCTACTAGATGCACTGGATCTGCTATTTGCCGCTGGTGAACCAATTAATCATAAGAAAACTGAAACCATACGAGCAAGAGGGAAAAGAAAGAAACATAGGAGAAGATACCTAATTTACAACAAGATTGCAGAAAATTTTGCTCTTCAACAGAAAACACAGCATGCCGACAGTTGAGAAATCCTTGGAGAAGGGGAACTGATTTTCTTTACTAATATCACAACCTGGCCGAGATTTGGAGACAAACGCAGAAAGGAACAAGATTGCAGCAATGGATGGAGGTAGAACGGCTCGTATGGAGGATACAGGGCCGAGGGTTGCAAGAGGCTTTAAGTGTTTTGGAATTGCTACACTCGTCTAAAGGAAAAGGGTAAGTAATCCGGTTGCTAAGCTTGGAAGGAGTTGTATCACTTGGAGCAACTCGGAGAAGAAGCCACGCAAATGGTCATGGAGTTTCTGGAGAGCCAAGGAAATATAAAATATTCAGGGCTTGTTTCATGAGTAGATCAAGTTAACTAAGCTATGATTTACGCATTAGGCATCATGTGTTTAGTTTTACGAAATTATTATATCATTTACACAATTTCCAAAATTTTACTACTTCAGGCTATTCATCTCTTCCTCATCAACCTCCAAATATAAAATGTATAGAACTAGAGAAATTTCTACTAATTTAATTTATTAAGAAACATTATCCCAACCATATGTTTTGAGCTAAATGAAATTTGTTAAGGTTAGATACAAATCAAGGATCACCTCGAAGACATTACAAGACTCGTATCAATGTAGTCATATAATTTTAGATACTCATAATAATTTTATAAAAGAAAGATTAACAAACAATGTAAATGCATGATAGGTGATGTGCAACCTATGAAAGTGCTTGATGCATGAGCAAGAGTAATGTTATTTTCCTAAATAAATTTTTTATAAACATCGCAGAAACAATAGTTCTATATTAGCAGTGTAACCCACCAATACTAGTGATGGTCATTTAGAACGCGGCCAGTTGGGCTACCCAAGCCTAGCGATGTTTAAATAGGGTTTAAACTTTATATTTAAGCTTAAAAGTTGGACTTAGATAAAAATTTAGGCTTTATTTTAATAATATGGTCAGGCCTGTAATTTTATGTTTCAAATTATGTTTTGTATGCTTTGTAAAAGTTATTGAATGTTGTAAAATCACTTTGACGCTTTGGAATTTCAAGATACTAAGTTCTTTAATTTGTTTTAAAAAATTATATTAAACAAGGTCAAGCCGAACTTCACTACAAGAAAAGTACATATTTTTTGCATATTTTTCACAAGAAAAAAGCTCATGGATAATTGTCCTGCGCATTTTCATGTGAAACAAAATTCATAGGAAAATACTTGCAAATTCTCCCCCTTAAAATTCCACATGAATTTTCCTACAAATTTTCATTTGGAAAAATCTCAAATAATTTTCTACGGAGTGTTTCCCTATGAAAATTCACATGAAATTACCAATACAACAGCGTAATTTTCTGTGAATTTTCATACAGATTGTTTGCACAAGAAAATTCGCAGGTAAAAAATTAAATTAAAAATATATAATCCACAAAACACATTAAATAATATAAATAAATTGAATACCATATTGTAACGAAAATTAATTATAATATAATTAAAATATATATATATATATATATATATATATATATATAATTTATTTAAATACAAACATTGTTAAGTCAAATAAAAATAAAATATTATTCAGTCAAATAAAAATAAAACGGTATATTGTTCATTCCGCAATATGATCAAAGTTATCATCAAAATACTATGCAATGTAAAGAGATGGTGCCTGTGTAGCATATGGAGGTCATGACTGAGAAGAAGAGTCTATTTGAATAATGCCCAAACGTTCCAGAACTTGAGTTAACAATCATTTTGTTTCAGCAAGTTCAATTCTCATGGTAGCATTTTGTTATCGTTCTTGTTCTAATTCTGCGTGCAACTGTCATAAATAAACTCATCCATCATAAAAGTGTAATATGTAATTGCATCAATTCAAATAACATATAATACCCTTCCCTTCTCAAATTCATTATCATCACCATAAAATGATTTCACACATATCAACAATTACACAATATCACAATAACAAGAATAATTTACCAGACATGAAACTCTTTAACTTAGATAATTCAAAACATTAGATCAACCTTTGAATAATGCAATTTTGATAGAAATAAAATGTTCTTATTTACTTGCATAAATTCAAATAACATTTAATTTCATAAAACTTCCTCCTTAAAATACTTAGATTATCTTTCATATAACCATAAATGCAAAATGAAAACATAAGCATTCAAAAGAACATGGCTAAACTTTAAATAATAAATCAAGTGATTTTATAGGCAAGATAAATTAATTAGATACCAAAATATCATATTAACTTTTATGCTAAGAAGCCAACCAAAAGGAAACAGTTTGTCATGCACCAATTAACTAGGAAGAGGTGAAAACATGATCAATGAGACTTCACATTATTCTTATCATGTCGTACGTTTATCATACTGATTTCATCCAAGGATTTCTAAATCCATTCCATATATATTTTTCATCACACTAGTAATGTGCATTATTTCACTCCTCACGCAGAATTGATTTTTAAAACAAGGTTTATCTAACACTAAATATACTTTAGCAAAATGAGATACAATATATAACCGCGCGCACTTACAATTAAAGTGATAATTTGATCATGATTATACACAGCCGACACCCAAAGTCGTAAACCATTTCCAAAAGTAATGGTAAACTCTTAACAATGATAATAATGAATTCATGAAAGCTTGCAGATTTTATTATGTCACTTTCATAGTCAGATTCATTATTACAACTGTTGTTATATTATTTAGTAATCTAAATTTCCACTCATATCTCTTACTTTCTCAAAATAACAAACATTACACCTACTACCACTCTCTTGTAATTAAATTAAGATCTATTAAATTTTTTACTCTTTCCATCCAAAATACTGATTCTTCCTTTAAACCAAGTATAGAATTCTATTCCAAGAATTTAAGAATGAAGTAAAAGGGTGGTTCCTTCTTGCTGACATAAAGAATTCAACAAATAAAGAATTATTACATGACACAGAACAAGAGAGAAAGTTATGTAGAACTTTAAAGAATTAAATACTATACGTTATAATAAGGAAGATAAATAAAGAGAAGAGAGAAAGTTATGTAGAACTTTAAAGAATTAACTAGAACATTTCAAAAAACGAGGCACAGTGTATTGTAATAAGGAAAAGACAATTTCAAATTTTCAATGCTATAAGTGGCAAAGGTTGATCGAATATCAGGATTCTTGAGGACAAAAATTTATTAAAAATAAGTATCAAGAATTTGAATGAACTTTTTATGAACCCAAAATACAAAAAATGAGAAAGCTGGGAACAATTAGGAAAATTTGCCATAAAGTTTCAAACCATGCAAGTCCTAAATTAAGTGATGACAGCTATACATGCTACTAGAAACCAAGAACATCCAATTTGACACAAAAAATATGATTTCAATAAAAATTGTAGAATGCAACTAATTAATGTTTTCATAACTGTAGCTATATAAGTCAACACAGCAGAGTTGAACCAAAATTTTGCCCCAATTCACAAAATCATAGGTACCCAAGCAAACAAGACTACGGACCAAAAACATCTATTCATCAAGTCCAATTCAATTAAAATTTTCAAGATAAATTTTTCCTCAAAATACACATCTAACACTATTTATTCACTCCCAATTTCAAAGAAATACGGTAATGTAGTATATTAGCTGCAACTTGACTCAGAGCAGTATATTAGCTGCAACTTGACTTCAAAGGAGTGAATGTATGAGCATAAAAATGCAAAACAGAGTGATAGCAGGGTACTGGCGTTAAACTTCTTTGGGACAGCAGTGGCTTCAACCCCTTGGGCCTTGATAAATGAGTAAGAAGATTTGTGGGGCAAGTGAGAACGAAAAGAGAAAAGTGAGAGGAATAGATGGGTAGCAGCTCACCACTTTTGGTCTTTCCTAAAAGTGGCTGGCAAGTGTTGGATAGAAGATCAAGAGGCTGGGAAAGGAGGAAGGAGATCCGGCCGAGGCTGATGATAAAAGAAGGACAAATCTGATCATTGGATTGAATATACTCATCTTCTTCATTTCACACACAAATTTTGGTATATTCTTTTCATTATTTATTATCACACCGTAGGTTAGAAGGTGCAAATTTGTACCAATCGTATACCAATTGTAATCCAATTTTCACCACACTTGGCATGTAAACTTAGTACGTAACATACGTGTAAATTAACGGTCAGATTGACTAAAATCAAATGAGACGATGATTCAAGATGCATTTTCCTTTACGTGAGAATAAGATGATTGTGTTACCATATTCATGTTATACTATTACTAATAGTTTTTGTGAATTTTTCAAAATTCAAAAATTTGAACCGCATGGTTGAAAAATCTCACATTGAAAATGATACCCACAAATTATAATATATTTTTTAATTATTTATTATTGCATCATAAGCTTTAAATCTATTATAAAACACTTTGTTCCACGATTTTGTTTTTATCGTTGAAAATCACAAATTTTCTACCATTGGAATAAAGGAATTCGCCATTTTAGTCTTGCACATAAATTTTCTTATATTTTTTTGATAGTTCACTATCATATAACACCATTAGAAGTTAAAAAATCGTTCGATCGGGACCTGCTTGCAATTCGATCTTGACCATCATTGACACATATATTAACACATAACTTATTTGTTATCCAACGGTTCAATTGATGAAAATCATAATGGATAATGATAAAAAAAAAAAAAAAAGTGACATTACAAATTTCCTGTGGATTTCAAATCCGCATGAAACTGAATCCACAAAAAATGTCTATTAAAAGAACAAATGATTGATGCATATAATTTTTTCAAAATTTCAAAAATTCAACCGTTGGATTGTAAAAACACACTCTGAATTTGATGCACACAAGTTTTAATACCTTTTTTTGATCATAAAGTAGTATATCCCACAGTTCAAATTTCTTACATAACACTCTTAATGACATTTTTTTATTACATTTTTAAAAAATTAAAAATCTAACCGCTGGACTGAATACACTCATCATTTTCATTTTACACACAAACTTTTGTATATTCTTTTCATCATTTGCTATCACATTGTGTGGTTAGCCAGAGTATAATTGTGCTGATCTCGTACCAGTCGTAGTCTGATCTTTACCACACTTGACATGCAAACTTAACATAAAACATACGTGTAATCCAATAGTCAGATAAATTAAAATCAAATGGGATGATGATCCAAGCCACATTTACCTTTACATGAGAATAAGGTGACTATGCCACCATATTCATACATTCTACTATTACTGATATTTTTCATGAATTTTTCAAAATTTAAAATTTTCAACAATTCGATTGAAAAAGCCCACCTTGAAAGAGATACCTACAAATTATAATACATTTTTTTATTATTCACTATTACATCATAAGCTTTAAATCTCTTATAAAATACTTTGTTTTAAATTTTTGTTTGCGTTGTTAAAATTTTCATCTTTCCAACCGTTGGATTAAAGGAGGTCGTAATTTTAGTTTTGCACATAAAGTTTCGTATATATTTTTTTTTATAATTCACTATTATATTATATCATTAGAAGCTAAAAAAACCTACGATCAAGGCTCACTTATAGCTTGATTTTGACCAACCTTGATACAAAATATTAACACATAACTTATATGTCATCCAATGATCGAATCGATCAAAACTGTAGTGGATTATGATGAGAAAAATGACATAAAAAATTTCAGGCAGATTTTACTAATGAAAAAAATCCACAGGCTGAAAATTGGGTTTTTTCTTGTAGTGCTTGGACTTAAAATTTGCATTTAAAATACGATCGTGACCAGGTCTAGGCTTGGATAATATCGGCCTAGCTCATGTGTTGCCTACTTGCCTTACCCACCACTCAGTGGAGAAAAAACGAGTTTCAACACTACTGACGTGTTAACTTATAAGTTTGTAAAAATTTTATTTGTAAGGGTAAAATTAATCATATTAAAATGTGAATAACCTTAATTAGTATATAGTAACAATCTTCACAAGGGAGAAAAAAAAAAGAGAGCCTAACTTTATTTCTGATTAAATATGTACGTTTCTGTTTGAAATTTATTTTTGGTGAAAAATTAAAGAAAAAGGCTATAAAAGAAGTTAAAATTCTTGCAGAATAAAAAGAAAATATTTGCAACTTGTTCTAAAAATTAAAATTTTTAACTTTCAAAATTAATTTTCTTTATAGCAAAAATTAATACTTCTCAAATACTTAAGGTTTAATTTGCAAGAAAAATTCATCCTAACAAACACATATTTGTACATGCGGCTACGTAGGGCTGAGCACCCCACATTCAATACTAAATTCTATATATAGCTTTAGCTTTAAGAATTGAAAAATGAAAAAAGAAATATTCTTAAAAGTAACATTTATTATTATTTTTCTGTTCAATCTTTGTAATAATAACCAACACAACGACAAAACAAACTCACATATATACTTACGTACATCAAACAACAATATAAATACATATAAAATGAGAGGAATGGTTTGATGTGGAAATTAAAGTGAGAGAAGTCAATAATCACTTTTAAATAATTA
The DNA here is from genome assembly GCA_034509205.1 of Ceratonia siliqua. Classification (NCBI taxonomy): domain Eukaryota; kingdom Viridiplantae; phylum Streptophyta; class Magnoliopsida; order Fabales; family Fabaceae; genus Ceratonia; species Ceratonia siliqua. Next base: position 5,046 of record JASKGM010087385.1, on the reverse strand, counting down.
ATTAACAGTCAAAATTAAAAACTAATTAAGTAAGCAACTACCAATGATGTTTAAAAAAAGCTGCATTGATTTTGTATCTTTTAATCTTGACCGTTAGATGTTGATCTAAAGGTGTTTATTAACTCCTCTTATATCTTACATAAGATCACTCATCTCATTAGATATATTCTCTTTATATATATATATATATATATATATATATGCATATGCCACTATTATTTTTATTGTATTATATATGTCCTCTTTCATCCGCGGGTACAGAGAATTTCAAAACCCTAATGAACTTGAAAAGAAGTTCATTTGTAAAACTCCATGACTTCTAAGATGGACAACGCATGACAAGCAAGATGAAACCTAGAAAACCCAGATTTTCTGCATAAAATCTCAAACTCCTTCTCAGTTCTTTCCATTCCACCTCGTTGGCACAACATGACATTGTCAACGAGAGAGATGTACTTGGCAGCATTGGTTAGCTCTGGTTCTTCTGGCATTATCATGTCAATAACAATCACTATTCCACCTTTCTTCACAGCTTGATGGCAGTTGCTGAGAAGTTGTAGGCATTTCTCATCTGACCAATTATGAGTTGTGCCCTGGATGATTAATTTAGCCACAAAACCAAAAGATTTCTTTAGGATCATAATCACATAAATTACACATAAATTAAGTTATGGGGTAGCTAGGGTTTCATATTTCAAGTACTTACTAACCTTTATCATTATGGCATCTCCTTCTGGTACACTCTTGAACATGTCCCCTCTTACATGTTTTAGTCCTTCAAAAATATTGAAGAATTTGTCAGTACTCATTAGAAAATTTGTCTAAGTTAAATTAGACTTGTTTCTACCAGCGAGTCAAAGGCTCAGTATACTAGTTAGGCTTCAATTGAAGCCAAATAAAAAAAAGAAAAAAGAAAAAAAAAATATATATATATATAGACTTGTTTTCTTGATCAATTTTGCAATAAATAGAGAAATGGAAAATCATAATTTTTTTTATTTGTTCATTCTGCTAATCCAACAAGATTTGAACTTGCAAACCTCTAAACCCCAAAAATGAATTCAGTACGACGTACTAAGCCAAAGGCTCATTAGTGGAAAAACATAATTAAACCACTTAATTAAGGCATGCTCAACATATAGTCTTACTTTACTTATTATAATTAAAATAGATTAAATTAATACTTTGGATCTTTAAATAGATTAAAATAGAGTAATGTCTCCGTACCAAAACAACTCACATAGATTAACATATGGTACACATGTCTGTTAATTGATATATTGGCAAAGGGGACTAAGCTACGTCCCCCAAATTTACTTTTTATTTTTATTTGTTTTATTTTTTATTTTTTCATTGAACTTTTTTATTTATACTTTATTAGTTTTATTTCATTTTTTTAAAAATATATCTTTAATTCATTATTATTAAAAAGATTTTAAAATTTAAAAAAAATAAAATCTGTTTTTTTAAAAAATTTTAAAGTTACTTACAGCCCCAAAGGCCCATTGGCAAAACAGGCACTACCGTGAAATTTTTATACATTGTACCACATTGTTTATGCAATAGCTAATAATAAATACAAGTCATTTTCCATATTTTAAAGGAGCTGAAATTAATATTACATTGTCAGATTCATAAAACTCATTTGATGTTATTAAAAATGCATAAATAACATAATACATATTATGAGTGTAAGAATTTTTCAGCAAGACCACGTGATTTGAGCTGATAAAATAACTAAATTGGAAAAAAATAATGTTAAATACTAAATCTTGAAAATGATTAAAAAATGAGATATCAAACATTAATTCAGTCATTAAAATCTTAATTTAAAAAACCGTGATATAAGGATCTGGATTTGAATAATTTATAAATATAATTAAGTCGTAAGTGCGAATTCTTTTGTCATCATGCAATTAGAAAAAAAATACTTCCTTCTTGATTACGTTATATGTAGAAAGATATATATATACACGTACCTGGAAAGGGTGGGGCATCTTGTATTACACGAGGCAAATCAAAATTAATACCCTGGTACTTTATGTCACGATCCACTCCAGGTACAAGCTTAACAGATACTTGAGCAAATAGTAATAATCAATAATAATCAAAAGGTTACCATTTAATAATCGAAGTTCAAAAATTTTTCATGCAGAAAATTTGGTAGAGTTTCTCCTGAAAACTGAGTATTTCCAAGAGTACAACAACACAAACAGAAGTGGACAAGCCCACTTTAACACATAAGGGCCTCAGTAGCCACTTACAGAATAATCTCACAGTATAATTATCTAATTTATACTCCGTTCACATACAAACATAACTGCACACTAAAAGTTTATTTACATTCTACTCTATATGCAAATCCTATTCAATGTCCACAATGCGTCCGTTAGTTTGCTCCATTCCCCCGCTTTTAGCAAATAACCCACCAGTCTCCAATGGTAGGTTGCTAAGGTATTGGATGATTAGGTTGTGAGGGAGCTGCAACGCTATCTAAAAAAAATATAACAGTCAGGGAATGAGTTTACAGACCCAGTGAGTAGGAACAACCTAAAAAAAAATTAGTTCATGAATAAAAATTAAAAAAAATATATATGTATATATATATATATATATACACACACACACACACAACCTTAGGAAAGTATAGATACTATACTGGATGTACAATACTACCAATTAAAAAAAAACCTGCATAACTACTAAGCCTTTACACCAAGAATAATTTATAGACTAAAATAAATCACCAATTCTTTGGTAATAAACTATGGTCACAAAGGTAAAATAAGCTTAATAGGATGGATCCACTGCCCATTCACAAGAGAAACTTTAATATATACAGATACAGATAATAGATGTTGCACTGAAGCCAGCTTTCTTGTTAGATACAAAAATCAATTAACAGATGTACACATCCGGAGTAATCTCACAGATAATGTCATTGCATATCGTGGTTCATGGACTGTCAGATAAACTAGGTGCATCTAAAGTTTCTCTATAGAAGTAGCTAAGGATCCACCAAAATAATTTCGTAAGTCCATAGTTCACAATATTTCACACTACTAACTGCAATGAAGTAAAGCACCGGAAAATAGTAATAGAATAATGTCTAATCTCCATATAATTTCAAAGATTAATACTTCCAATATTTATAGATTCTAATACCAAGACAGGATAAGAGCTTAAATAATGCCAAATCAATTCATAAAAGATAATATCATAAGTATTATCACAAATTAACACATTAATTAAAAAGACATATTCACCTTAAATCTTGCAACATAAATTTCCAAATTTTTATTAGATTTTAATCATATAAAATCAACATTTTTTTTTTCTTAAAGAGAAAAGGAGTTCCACTCACCTATTTTTTAGTTTGAACACCTTACTCTTACAAGCAAAGTTATCTTCCTCTTTAGAGATTCCTTAATTGGAATTTCTAGAGGTGTTCCCCCTTCTCTACCTTGGTTAAAATCATGAACCCAAGAATTTAACTTCTTAACCATTCACTTACTAATTATAACTTAAAAAGACTTCCTTTCTCTAAAATTCTTATTTCTAACTATTCAAAACTTGTTTAAAGTCACATGAAATTTAACTAATGGTAGCTCCTAATCTCAAGATAGCCTCAACATTTCAATCTCCCAAACCACACGAATTTGCTTGCTTCCATGAAAATATTGGAGCTAACCATAAAATAGAGGAAAAGAGAGGAGATTATGGTTATTTAGAGCAAAGATGAAGCTACTGAAATGCACACTTGAAGAAGGGACTGATTTCACTCAAGAGTGGTTTTTGACAGACCAAGAATGGAAGGTAAGCAATCACACAAACTAAACAGTAGAAAAATGGAACAGAACAACAGAAAAATGGCTAAAAACAGAATAACAGAGTAGTAATAGAGCCATAGAACAGCAAAATAGCAGAGTAAACAGCAAAGAACTTGAACAACTGAGCAAGGAAGCAAATAGAGCAGAAATTGAAACACTTACAGCAATAAACCGAGCAAAATATAGGAGGAGAAACCAAGTAGCAAGGGAGTAAAAACAGCATAAATTAAGATGAAAACAGAGCAATAACCCATGGAAATAGAGCAGTAAAACACACAGGTCTGAAATGAGAAACAAAAGTTGTCATACTACAAGTAAAGCTAGGCTGGAGAAAGAGACAAATTCTCCTATTCCCAACCAAGCACTTCCAACCTGGTGCTTCCGAAACATAGCCACCGTAAATGGCTCAATGCATCTGGTGTGTTCTCCAATTTAAGTGCATCTATATATATACATTTACTTATTGTAAACACCTGATTTTGTCTGAGTACCCCTTTAAATTATGAGGTTAATAAAAAAATAATAAATAAATAAAAAAGAAATAGAAGATAGGAAAAATTACAAAAAGAAATCAAAATGATATATGATAATAATTAAAAAGAAAAGAGAAGAAAAAAAGAGTTTAAAACAAAAAAATAAAGAAGCCCCAAAAGATTTTTTCTTTTCAGAGCCCAATGAACAAAAAGCCAGCCCAGCCCAGCCCATCAATTCACCACCAAATCGGATCAAACCCAATAACTCGGTCCAATACCTCAACCCCCTTTCTAAAAATTTACCAAATCTCCCCGTGCCTCTCACCACCCATCCCTTTCCTTCTCTAAGGCACGCTGGTCCCCCCTTCTTTTTCCCTGAGCTCCCGCACCTCTGCAAGCAGAGATCGTCTCTGCTTCTCCACGCCCGCCCCTTTCCCCTCTATTTCTAGCACCATATCTCTACAATCTCCTATATGCTCATCTCAGTCCCTCTATTTCCAGTACCTGTGATGGCCATTATTCCTTTTTGGTCTTCCATCTACTCTGCTCTACACCGCGCCCTACGCTACTGCTCTGACCTCCATGCACGACAATCCCTCCATCCAGAGGATACTTGATTACGCCCAAAAATACTACGCGATTATCGCAGTATAGTATGGGGCGTCAATCCACAGGGAGACGAAGGAAACACTACAAGAATGTCACTTAAAGGAAATACCAATGAACAATTGATAAGAGAACAA
>JASKGM010087374.1:0-13834 GCA_034509205.1 Ceratonia siliqua | reverse complement strand
AGTGATGATGATAATGACATTGATGTACAAGATTTAAGCTTTTGAGATGATGATAATGACACTGATATACTTGATCATTGTTCAAACTTGTATATGATTTTGCAACTATTTTCATGTACAAAAAGTATTGTTGTTACTATTTTATTAAAATATAGATTGCACTTATAAAATGAAAAAGAAAAAAGAAACTAGTGTAATGGACCAAGTCTAGGCTTTACCCATGAATGTGGATTAAATATAAGGTGGGCTTGGATTCAAGCCCAAGCCCTCACATATAAAGCCTATTAGGCTTAGGCCCAAGCCCGACCCGGCCCAGCCCATGAACAGGTCTAGTCATGACAATTAGTCTGAGCAATCGATGCAATTGAAGTAGCATTTTGTTTAGTGCCCTAATATTGAAGAAAATCTTTTTACTTTGCCTCGATATGGAAATTGTTTGAGATAGGAGTTCCTTAATCTCAGCAGTTTCTGCTTAACTACATTAGCTGTCTTCGGTGGTTGCCCATGAGGGTATAACAATAATCTCGAGTATGGCTAACCTTGTTACAATAAGTGCATTGGGTTCTTTGCTTACATTTTCTCCCCCACCATTATTTTCTCCTTGTCATTATTTCCATTGTGAGTGCAATCACGGACTTGTCAGGCAAAAGTAGATTTAAAGGCATGTGTTAGAATTTTCATATGTAGCCCTGGTAGTTTAATTGAAGGCAGCCCTAAAGGAGATTAATCAGACATAAACAACGCTAAATCACCACAAACGAGGGCCAACCAAGAGTTTTGAAGGTTGGGCTAGATTCTACGGAGGACGTCGATTTGTTCAAGGCTAATGATTGCTGAAAAAAGATAGGCATGCTCTTTCACGCACTGAGGTGTGGAAGATAATGCAATTTTCTTATACGACATATGGGGACACGTGCACTGGCTAGAGGAGGTCCGATAACAATGGGTATAGGGTGGCCAACATTTGTTGAGGCTATTCCAAGGGGGTCAAAACTTAACTGGGCATAGTGGCTAAAATGATAGCATAGCCATTGGATAGAAAAAAAAAAAAAAAAAAAAGCTGCTAGGGGATAACCTAGGGTTTTGCCCTTCCAGGCTCTAATACCATATGAAATAGAGAAAGGAGAGAAAAATCTATGTGGGAAGTGTAGTCAGTCAATTATGACCTACATGAAACATTGTATTTATAGGATTTTGATATTAGACAATATATTAAAGTACAATAAATACTAAGATCTTACAGCTTATATATAGCGAGAGCCTAATAAGAATACAGTCATACTACATCCTATGTACAACTAGTGTCGAAGCCCTAAGGTGCATTACGATGATAAGATTAGTGAGGTATTTAGAGGTAAAATTCAGTAGCGTAACACTAAGGTTTTCATGCGTACACAAAGATTAGGAATGATCTCTTATTTATAGTGAAGTGCGCGGGGGTATTTGAGCATAGGCAGATTTTAGCCTATACCAAGCAGGGTCACTTGACCCCACTTGGTTTATTTGTCAATATTTTCTTCTTAAATTTATAATTGTGTAGTAATAATAACTTTATCTAATTACTCATAAACTTGATCATTTCTTAGAGCACATTAATGCCAATTAAGAAATTACTTATCAAATGTTATATTTAATTTTAAAGTTAACATAAAATTTATTTATAACAAGTGTAGAAATAGAAAGATGCTTTTTAATGTAAAGGTTGAGTTGCTCCATTGAATAGGCCATTAATTTTTTAATGATAATTGTTTAGTATGGTATATGAAAAAACCTTCTTGCTATCTTACAGCCTCATAATTGGGCTTGTAGGACTACCGTCACTCATTGTGGATGGGGCTCACATGCATAGTATATGTAGCTTATCATTGTGGGTGGGGCCATTCACACTGTGAATGGTTACATGGCTATCGTCCTAATAATGAGACGATATATTAGCAAATGCCATAAAAAAATGTACTTAGGTGATTGATATTATTTCTAATAAGATTATAATGCATAAATTCTAAAATAACTATAAGAACATTAATCTAATTTATTTTGAATAATTTAATGATATATTTATTATAGTTTAATTCTTATAATTTATTTATTAATTAAATTATTATTGTTGTTGTTCTTATATCATAAAAGAATAAACACACTTAACAAAAATTCTAAATCCACCGGTGCATTTGAATTTCTTCCACCCTGATAAATAGTATAACCAATTATACGAGTAATGTTATTTTACTTTTTTTTATATATTTCTTACACATATATTTTTGATTATTTATATATTATATTATTATCTATCATCTATTATTATTATTATTTTATAAATAATTAAATTAAAGTATAAAAAATAATATACAAATAACTATTTTTAATAGATAAGGTTACGCGCAGGTCATGGATTAGGATAGAGTCAACCCTGATGGTTGGAGAATTCTGTCTAAGATTGGTTTAAGGAACTTAAATCTTTATGGAGTATTTTATGACAAAGGTTGAGGCTAAGTAAAACTTGAACTCGGCCGGGGCATTTGGTCTCGCGCAAGTAAAAAATTATCATACATTATAAATATAAATTAACTAAACATATAATTTACATCAAAATTAACTTAAATAAGTGTATTTTTGAAAATGATTAATATATCTTTCAGTTTTAATAACTTTTACTTTGTTTCTTATAATTTAATTTCAATTAATTGAGTTCTTACAGTTTTAATAACTTTCACCTTGATCTCTACATTCAAATATTCATTTAATACCATTAATATCATTGTTGAAGTAGCAAAAAATTAATTATATGTGTAAATTTATCATGTGATTAATTTTTGACTAGTTCAATAATAATGTTAACTATATTAAATATATCTTTGATGACAATAACTAAAATAAATGTTATTAAAATTGTAAAAATTTAATTAGACGAAATTAAATTATAAAAATTAAAGTGAAAGTTATTAAAATTGTAAAGACTCACTCTAACAAAATTAAACTATAAAGACTAAAATAAAAATTAAATAAAACTATAAAAATTAAAAATTATATTAATCTTTTTGAAAAATAATTATTATAATTAATAAACAAATTTAAATAACTATTTCCGAATCCGAATTATCTTAACCCTTTTAAATTTATATTTTTGTTTAATAAAAAAAATTTATCCTACTTAAGTGTATGGTACTCTTGTGAAAGAAGGACAATAACCCCACATGCTGTGAGTACAACAACAAACGCTTTAATAAAGACATATGTTATCCTACCTCCCACTTCTTTACTTTCTTTTCTTATTATTTTTATTTTGATATTATCGATTTGTTATATTTTATATTTTTTATCTTAATTTTTTTATTTTTTAACATTAATTAAGTATTTACTATGTCATATATTTTTTTAAAAATATTTTTATATTTTTTTAAAATTTTTAAATTTATAAATAAATAATATCAAAAAATTATGGATAAATAATATAAAAAATATATAAAAAATTCTTAAAAATATTTTAAAAAATTTTTAAAATTCTAAAAAATATATATAAGATAAAAGATATTTTATTAATTTTAAAAAATTAAAAAAATTAAAAAAAATTAAAAATTAAAAAAAAAATAAGAGGACATAGTTAGTCCCCATAGTTACAAATACAAACCATCTATGGGAGCAGATGAAAGAAAAAAAATATAACTCTGACAGGACATGATTTGTAATCCTATTATGCTCCTCCTACGAGGCGAAGGAAATATTAGAAAACTGAGAACACAGTATTAATATAATAATATATGACCACAGAGCCCAACTCATGGGGAAAGGTGAGAGCCATCTCTTAGCAGTTTTTAGGTTACTGGAAACTGGAAAGTAAGAGTTTGTTTGTCTATGTTTATTGGAGGATGAGTTTCTTTTTGGTGAAAAAAAACTTTTTTTAAAAATAAATTATTTTATATTTAAATGTAATAAGTAAGAAGAACTTTAAATAAGAATAAATAATTTTAAAAATAAAATTTTTTTTATCAAAAAAAATTTTATTTTATAAATTATAATTTTTTTATTTTTATAAATTTTTTTTATTTTTTATAAATTTAAATAAATAGATATATTTTTATTAAAATATATTATTTTTTAAAAATAAATAACTTATTTTAAAAATAAATAACTTATTTTAAAAATAAATTCAAATAAATATAGTCTAATAAACTCTTCGAGACGAATATGATGTTGAAGTACCAATGAGAAGGTTGAGCATTCCTAAATATCATTTCGATGACACTAAATAGGCCACAGAATATATATAACGTCATGTACAATTGAAGGGAGCTGTCATGCTACACCATCTTACATAGTACTTTTTTTTTCACCATTTTTTATTATTATATTATTTAGATTATTTTTTTTGTTTAGTAATTTTTTTAAAATTTGTTTGAAAATTTCACTTCTCCATTAAATAGTAGTTTTATATGATATTTTTAAAACAATAACATTTAAACTTTTTATTGTTTAAAGAAGAAGAAAATTTTTAAAAAAATATCAAACATAAAAAGTAATCAAATAATACAAAATAAAAAAGTGTTGTATGAGAGTTGTATGAGAAGTGTGCTGTACCACTATCAAACCCAAAAATTAAATTGTACCACTAGTAAAAATAATGATAATAATATATAATAGATAATAATATAATAAATTAGTAATTAAAAGTGAAGGTGTAAAAGAGACTTAGAAAAAAGTAATGTATAAAAAATATTTTTAAAATTAAATTTGATTTGACTCATATAATAAATAAACAAACTTAAATTTGATTTAAAATTTATTTATTAAATCAGTTGAAACTGAGAATTTTATTACTTTGCTAGACTTACTCATTAAGAGTTTGATTAAAAATAAATAAAATTTTATTTAGTAATTATATATATATATATATTATATGATATAAAAATGTATATATATAATAAAATAATAAAATATATTAATATAAAATATATAAATGATTTAATTTAAGTTTCAACATGGTTTATGTAAGTTTTTTAAATATATTTATTTGTAATTATAAATAAAAATTATATTAACATTAAATAAGCTTAATAAATAAAATCAAACTACTCATTTATTAAATAAGACGAACTTGAATAAAATTTAAAGCTAACTTAAAGCTCATTTATTAAACGGGCGGAACTTGGAGCTTAGATATAATGAATTGAGCCCAAACCAGTTAATATTTGGCTTGTGTCATTTATGGCCCCAATCACCGGTTTTAATATTTCGAGAATGATTATGATTTGTGAATATCGCCTAACAAGACTTTTAGCCATGCTCTTAACGAAGAAGCATAGACAAAAAATATCATAACTCAAGGAATAAGCAAACAAATAACAAACAAAGAACCGTGTGGAGTGCACAACCTTTGGAGCCAATGGGTTTGAGGTGGTTGGTGAGACATCACTCGATAAGATCAATCCATTCAACAGTTAACACAACCAACCTTGATCACATATCTGCCAAATTGGAGTCTCTTTATAACAAAGGGAATCAACTTGGACAAGTTAACACAACCAACCTACAACATGGAATTTTATTTATATCATTATCTAATAATATAATTTTGTTAAATTTTATAAAGGTATTAAAAATTTATAATCATAAAAATAAATTTTCATTAATATATTAACAATTTTTTGATAAATAAACAATACAGCGACAATATTTCAAAACAAAAGCATGAAAATATATCTTGAACATACACCAGGAAACAATAATAATATATAGCATACGGGATCGTTATTAAAAATATAATTTTGTTAAACTCACAAAAAATAAGAAGTTATATTAATTTTATTTTTAATCAAAAATTGAATTTGATTGAATTTAAGAACATTTTTAATAAAAAACAATATATTTAGAAGTTTAATAGAAAAACCTACCATATTAAATTTTAACCAATTTAATATTATTTTTAATATTGACAAACCATTATGTTTTTTTATGTATAGATTTATAAAATATTTAATATAATTTTAGCAATTCTGTAATATTATATAATTACATTTTTTTTAGATCTACATAATTCATATATAGTTTTCATTTTATAATTATTATGTATAAATACTTACCATACTTTTTACTACCCTTTGAGCTTTTATATGCAATTCATATATGCCATGCTTTATTGAAAAAAGGCATTAATTTATTTCATTAAGAAAAAAAAGTTAACTACAATTGTGATGTGTCAACAATAAAAGAGTGATTCCTCCTTGACCAAAAATCATCTTCTAGGTTGCTAGTTCACAATCGGTAATTAAATCAAACACCAATGGCTACCCTCATAACTGAAGCTCAACCCACCAAACCCAGCCCCTCAAATTCATCACTTGTGTTATGCATCAATCAACGATATAGCATCTTGTGAGAAAACCGAAACGAAAAATAAAAGGCCAGAACATAAAAAGTAAGAGAGGCAAAATAAGACATTGATATTAAGCTTATGTTGATACAACTTTTAACTCTTTCATTACCGCAAGAAGAGAAGGAACAGTAGAGAATCTTGTTGACCCTATTTCACTCTTGGATATTAAATTGATTTTAACAATGATAACTCATAAATACAAATATCTCAAATACTCTTTTGAAAAGGCACATTTGTTACTTCTATTTATTGCTATTAATGTAATAGAGATATTATCACTATAAGAAAACACGAATTTTCTTACGGAAATTCCTCACAACCAAAATTTTTGTGAGAAATTCTCACGACCTTTTTTATTACTAAAATTTCTTTGAGAAATTCTCACGAACTTTCTCACGGATGGTGTGGCCATGAGAAATTCCACGAGAAGGCCGTGAGAACATCCATGATAAATGACAAGCGTGGCTTGGCGTGAATAGTTTCTCACAAATGTTCTCACAGTCGAAGTTCTGTGAGAAATTTTCTCACGGCCATTCTAATAATTGAAACGCAGCGTTTTAATGAGCAATTCTTACAGAATGTGTCTATGACAAATACAGTGAGAAAAAATTTCTAAATTTTTTTAAAAAAATCCAAAAACATTTTAGAAAATTTTCAAAAAATTACACGACATAGAAAATAATTCAAATAATACAAAATAAAAAAAGTAAAGAAAAAAAATAGTGATAGGAGGTAAAAACATAAGAGTACTGTATGAAAGTTGCAAATGTGAAAATTATGATTTAGTATTTTAAAAGAATAAATGATCGATGTACATAATTTTTTCAAAAATTTAAAAATCCGACCATTAAATTGAAAAAAAAACATATTGAATTTGATGCACACAAATTTTAGTACCTTTTTTTTATCATGCACTATTGTATTTTATAGTTCAAATCTCTTACATAAAACTCTTAATGACATTTTTTTATTGCCTTCTTAAAATTTTAAAAATCTGACTATTGGATTAAATATATTCACCATTTTCGTTTCACACACAAATTTTTTAATATTCTTTTCATCATTTACTTTCATATCGTGTGGTTAAAATGTGAAAAATTGGGTTGATCTCATACTGATTATAGTCTAATATTCACTACACTTGGCAAGCAAACTTAGTACACAACATACATGTGATCCAACGGTTATATTGATTAAAATCAAATGGGATGATGATCCAAAACACATTTTCCTTTACAAAAGAGTAAGGTGATTATGTTATTTTATTTATACGTTTTATTATCGCAGATACTTTTCGTGAATTTTTTAAAATTTAAAATTTTCAACTGTTCAATTAAAAAGGCTCACATTGAAAATGATACTCACAAATTATAGTAAATTGTTTTTCATTATTCACTATTGTATCATAAACTTTAAACTTCTTATAAAAGATTTTGTTCCACACTTTTGTTTGTGTCATTAAAAATTTTAAAATTTGACCGTGGGATTGAATATACTCATTATATTCGTTTCACATACAAATTTTTGTGCATTCTTTTCATCATTTACTATCACATCATGTGGTTAAAATGCACTTAATTGTGCTGATCGTGCACTGATTGTAGTTCGATCTTTACCTCACTTGGCATGCAAACTTAGCACACAACGTACATGTGATCCAACGATCAAATCAACTAAAATCGAATGGGATGATGATCAGATACACATTTTTTTTATGAGAGAGTAAGGTGATTATGTCACCTTATTTCTACGTTTTACTATTGTTGATGCTTTTCGTAAATTTTTCAAAATTTAAAATTTTCAACCATCGGATTGAAAAAGCCCACCTTGAAAATGATGCCCACAAATTATAATACATTTTTTTTTCATTATTCACTATTCCATCATAAAGTTTTAAACCTCTTATAAAAGATTTTGTTCTACGTTTTTGTTTGCGTTCTTAAAAATTTAAAAATTTAACCGTTAGATTGAATATACTCACCATCTTCGTTTCACACATAAAATTTTGTATATTCTTTTCATCATTTACTATTACATCACGCGGCTAAAAGATACAATAAGAAATTCGTTTTTTTCTAAATGCTTTAATGTATTAATGAAATTAAGTTCTTATACTATTATACTATATATATATATATATATATATATTGTAATTAATTACTATAATTAATATATATATATATATATTATAAATTCATATAAAAAATTTATAAAGTAGAATTATATTTTAAATCTAATATTATATATATAATATAAATATAAAAATACAAAAATTAAGGAAATACAAAAATTAAAATAATAATAATAATAATATGAAAATCAAAATTAAAAAATAAATAAAGATGTAAAACAAAATAACAAAAAATAAAAATAAATAAAAACAAAAATAAAAATAAAAATAAAAATGAAAATGAAAAACACATTAAAAACAAATGTTTCTCCCATTTTTTTTTTCCTTTTGTGGTCCCCATTTCACTTTTAAACTAATGTTTCCTCCCTTTTTCTCTCATTCCCGCCTCCTCTGTAGTCGTCCACCTTCTCCTCTCTCCCATTTTCTTCCCTTTCTTCATACTTAGCCGTCCACCTTCCCTTATCTTCCATTTTCCCTGTACGGTGTCCACGCTATTCTTTAGGGAGGAGGAGTCAGTTTTCATAATCTTCAAGGAGGTAAATCCCTATTTTGGGAGAAATCCATTGAGCCAAATATGGTTTTAATCTTCAAGGAGGTAAATCCCTGTTTTCATTCCTGCCGTATATCACAATTAATAGCATGGATTGCCTTAAGCTTCTATAGTTTAAGTTAAAAATTGTCAATGTTGAGCACTTACAATTAGTTTAACTTATTTTTAGGTAATATTGCAAACTATCTAAAGCTTCTGGAAATTGATTCAGTCTACCTTCCAGTTCCTGTGAATTTTATATTTATAGGATTTGAAGGGAAAGGCCACCAAGGTACATAGTTGGAAGACCGACTCATATCTTTTCTTTTATTATTAAAATTTATTGGTTTTGTTGCTTCTGTAGCTCTATTTAAGTTCCATAGAATTCAAGCTCCACCCTGAAGAAATTGAGTGCTGGTTTACAAAAATTGATCACGTCTTTGAACATACATGGATTCAACATGAAGATGTTCTAACCCCATTTATCAAAATCAGTGTAGATAAAATGTGACCACACCACCTTCCTGTTGTCAGCCACATTAATTACAAGTAACTTTTTTGTTTGTCTTTTAATCTATCTGTTCGTTAAATGCTGAGAGCATGGCATCTTTCTTGTTTGAGAAATTTAAATTCCCATATGTCTAGTTGTTATCACTTTCAATGAAAAAGGGACGTTAACACTACAATTAATAATCAAAATTTGCTTCCCTTATTGTCTCTAATCCTGTTACATCACTCTATAACTAAGGCTTGTCATCTTGCCATCTTTTATTATTAATTTTGTTGTGCTAATGTATTCATTCAGCAATCTCTGTGTTCTTTGAGGGTGTGGCAGGGGTAGCTGAGGTTCTAGAGAATGAAGGGCATTGATCATGTGAGTCTGTGGCTACGGCTGAGGTAGGTGGGGTCAATGGTGGTGACAGACCTCGGCTGGGGAATCAATGGACTAGAGGAAGTATGTGGGGTGACTGTTTGTGAGGAAGATGCAACTATACTAGCGCCTCCTGCACAGGCTGTACCTCTTCCTCTTCCTCCTCCTCGACTTGCCATCTATCTACATGTAATAAAACCATTTAAAGAATAATTAGATATAATGAACAATTTGCATTTTTGAGATATTAAGAAATAGCATAAGCGTGAAATATAAATAAACGCAATTTGCATAAATTTATCCAGTCCTATTTGTATGAATGTCGTAGACTAACAATTACAAGAAAAATAAAATTTCACATAATCTGAATCTGAATCTATAAACTCCTCCTTGAATTCAATATGACTTGTCATTGAAAATTTTTCATCATCATCTTCTAGGTTAGTTTCATCTAGCTGGAAACGATCAACTTCCTCAGGATGACCTTCTCTATCAACTAAGCTTCGGTCTAAAACATCTTTAGTAACTGTTGGTAATAATTGGGATATATCATCATCTTGGTATGGTTGATCCTCTTCATGATTTGGTATCTCAGGAGCAATAACTATACTTCGAACCTTCATCTTAATAACACATAACCACCCAGGGTTGTCTTCAGATATGAAGTGTAGTAAACTTACTCAACTTGTTAAGCAAGTATGAAAGGGTCATATGATTTATGCCTCCTCGATGCTTTTACCTCCACCAACCCATGATTGAAATCAGTCCTTATCCCTTGATTAGGAGTAGGGTCAAACCAATCACATTTAAACAATATTAACTTCTTCAAGGGAAAATTAATATACTCAATTTCTATAATATCCGTTATTATCCCATAGAAGTCATTTTCTGATTGACCACAATCATTGCCTCGAACACATACACCATAATTGGAAGTTTTCATACCTTCGGACTAAGTTTTTGTGTGAGATTTAAAACCATTGACATAGTATACATTCCATATGTCAACCATGCGCAATGGACCCCAGGCTAAACTCTTTATAAAATCGTCACATACGGCATTTTGTCGATTACCCACCTAATATCAATAAGAGACTATATAATTAGACATTGATGATTCAATAACTAAAAATTATGTGGACAATAATTAAAGATATAAACCTACATAATTTTTGAACCATGTACTGAAGTTTGAGAAAATCTCCTTTTCAAGCTGTGCAGAAGATATGTTAGGTATGAGTTCTCGCAGATAATCTGCATATATACTGTCAATATTTTATCATTAATGACATGAAAGTATTGTTCATGAACTATCAGTATAGGGATAAAAGGAACATTGGAATGAACTTAATCTAAGAAAGGCTGAATCTCAGGATAATTTAGAAAAACGTGAAGGGTGGCAGCTTCAAATTCCTTAGCATCTAATTGATGTTTACGAGCTTTCCTAACCCGACGTCTTGGGTAATTGAATATTGACAATGGTGGATAAGATGAATAACCTTCACCTCCATCATCATTACGGGTGACTCTCGTCCTTCTACAAGGAATGAGAGATGGATAATAATAAGACGCAAATGTTGATGTTTCTCCACTAAATAAGCTTCACATATGGAACCTTCAACTCTAGCCTTGTTCTTCACTTTATCTTTAAGGGTACGTAAGAACCTAATTGAAATGTGACCTAAAGTATAATCATAGCAATCAAATTATTTCAATAAAAGGTATAATGTGCTAAAGAGTTAAAAGAAACAACTTTTCAAATGGATACATCCACCGATATTGAACTGGACCTCCAACCCTCGCTTCATATGGCAAGTGGATGGGCAAATGCTCCATTGAGTCAAAGAAGCTTAGAGGAAATATTTGTTCCAATTTGTATAAGATAATGGGAATATTAGTCTCCATCGCTAACAATTGATCAACCTTCAACATCGTTGAGCACAATTCTTTAAAGAATTGACTTAACTCAACAAGTGTATTCCATATCGGGTTCAGTAACGATTTAAAAGCAATTGGGAGTAGACATTGCATAAAAACATAAGAATCATGACTTTTCAACCCATGTAACTTAGCTGCCCTCATGTCAACACTCCTACCCAAATTACTTACATAACCATCTAGCAACTTTAGATCTTTAACCCATTTACAAATAGATACCCGTTGTTGCTTGGTCAATACATATTGCGCTTTCGATTTCTTGAGTCTACCAACCCCAACATCTTGTAGATGCAGATCTTTTCGTCTATAAAGTTCAACCAAGTTTAACCTAGCTTTGGGTGTATCTTTGGTTTTATCCTTCACATCCATCACTGTGTCAAATAAGCAACAAACACATTCCTCTCAGTGTGCATTACATCTACATTATGACGGAGAAGATGTGTTTTCCAATAAAACAACTCCTAAAATATAGACCTTTTGGTCCAATGGTGACAACCCCATACCCAAACTGATTAGACATTTGAGACTCTTCCATCGTAGGTAAGTGTTTGACGCGTTACCATATTTCTTCCTCAGATAAGCGTGGAGGGGGCAACGAGGAATCCACACAATATTTTTTGAAAGCATTACGTACCTCTCGATATGGATGATCCATTGACAAAAATTGCCTATGACAATCAAAAAATGAAATCTTCCTGCTACGTTTGAGAGAGAACGCCTTAGACCTCTCCATACAATACGGGCAAGAGAGTTTTCCAGCAGTCATCCAACTAGACAACATTCCATATGCAGGATAGTCATTGGTAGTCCACATCAAAACAGCCTTCATCAGGAAATTTTGCTTTAATGACACATCATAAGTTTGCACACCTTTATTCCACAACATTTTTAGGTCATCTATTAATGGTCGTAGATATACATCAATTTTACTGTTTGGATTAGATGGTCCTAGAATAATTATGGTTAGAAACATAACTTCTCTTTTTATGCACATCCAAGGAGGAAGGTTGTAAAGAGTAAGAATGACAAGCTAACACGAATAAGAATTTTTGGACAACCCATATGGAGAAAAGCCATCACTACATAACCCTAATCTCACATTTTGAGAGTCTCGAGCAAAATCAGGATATGTTTCACCAAGATGTTTCCATGCTTCCCTGTCTGATGAGTGAGATAAGATACTGGTCTCTCTTGGATTCTCCTAGTGCCATCTCATGTGACATGCAGTGGCCACTGATGAATAGTATTTACAACCTTGGAAAAATTGGAAAATACCATATCCGTTTGAAGGGGGTTTCTTTAACAATACCCCTTCGAGTGGAAATTTTGAAATGTTCCATCCCACAAAATTTGCAACTCTTCTCATTTTCATCATTCTTGTAATACAACATGCATCCATTAGAACATCAATCAATCTTTATACAACCCAAGCCCAATTTTTCCACTAACTTTTTGCCATGATAAAAATTTGGAGGCATCTAATTATCACTTGGCATTGCATCACTCATTATATCTATCATGCGATTAAAACAACTCTCCGTCATATTATGATCACTCTTCAAGCTCAAACTATCAATTGCCATTGTTAACTCTTAATACTTCTGACACTCATCCCACAATGGTGCTTGTGCAGCTGCCAACATATTAAAGAATCTTTGTGCATTTGGGTTAGGCTCCTCGATCAATGATGGTCCAGCAACATCAATCACCATTTGTCCGTAAACATTGTAATCTTCCTTTTGTCCAGCAGGGACAAAGTAATTATTTCTCACTACTACTGGGGGGATAGGTGGCATTGATTCCCCATGAATAGTCCAATAGCAGTAATTGTCCATAAACCCCTTACGCAGCAAATCAACTGTCACTTCATCGGGCACTTTGTATCTCTTACATTTGCAATTTCTATAAGGACACCTAGTCCCTCCTTCGCTCACTAAATGTTCTTGTGCACATGCAAATGTGATAAACCCGTACACCCCATCAACAAACTCATCA
>JASKGM010087341.1:0-13837 GCA_034509205.1 Ceratonia siliqua | reverse complement strand
TCTTATATTGTAGAAAAAAAAAGTACCTATGAATATATTGTATTTAGGCTATTTTTATCATTTTTTTTAAAAAAAAAATTGGTTGGCCCATCGGGCCGCGGGCCACATCGGGGTTGGCCCAAAAAGCCCGGTTTTTTTCGGACTGGTATTTTGCTAGCCCAGCCCTATTATTTTTTGGGTTAGATCGGGCCAGTCCATCGGGTTGGGCCCATTTTACCACCTCTAGCCATGATACCACTCCCCTCATGAAGTATTGCAACTTCATGAGTAATTTAAAAATGGCCATGTTGAAATTGGTCAAAAGTTTTAGTAACCAAATTCTGAATATGTGGCTGTCATAGACTTGAAAGTGACAGCCCTCATACTTCTTTTATTTGTTCATACCAAATGCACCATACAATGGATTGCATCATCCTCCACAATGCTAAACCTACATATGCTTGCATCTCTTTCCATCACATTGTTGCAAGTATGCATAATCAGTTAAAAATTGCATTAAACTTTCAAACAACCAGCCTTGAAACCTAGAATAGCAGTACTGCCACAAAATTTGGTTTCCTAGCCTACAAATCTTGAAACTCAAATTTTACAATCCAAGAGCTAAGTGAAAAACGATGGTTTCTTTCTTGAAACTCAAATCTTGAACCATTGTAATAGAAAAATTGGCTATTTCAATAGAAATACTTTCTGAAAAAACCACCATTTTTTTCTTGAAATAATTTCCAACAACAATGGAGTCTTGAGTGCTCATCTTTGTTGGACTGTTTTCCAGGGAATAATTGTCTGCTAAAAGCACTAGTTTCTTGGGTTGTTGTTGCATACTTTGAGTAGATTCTTGAAAAGTGTAAATTGCTGGACAAAATTGCTTTACACCAGAAACTAAATCATTCAAAATCATCACCTTTTCTTCCTTAATTTGATTTTTAAAAAAAAAAAAAAAACCTCTCCTCATTGTTAGCTTCTTAAACTACATTCTGGTCATGCTTAGAATTGTTGAATTCTAAAGATGTAAAATTGCTAGCATTAGCAACTTCTTCGTCAATTTCTTCTTCTTCTTCTTCATATGATTCCTCAACAAATTTCTCATGAATTCTTAGGTTTTGGTTACGATCTTACTGTGAATTCTCAAGTCCCCTTACAATGGCTTCCAAATTTTGCATTTGTAGGCTGTAGAGTAACTCCAATCTAAGCAAGCTTTGATTCATTAGCTTCTTGCACCTTCTTTGTTCCCATCATATCTCTTCTTATATCTCTGGTTGCTTTCTCCAAACATAATGTTCTGGTTTCTTCCAGCATAGCCTAACTCACAATGAAAGCATCAAAAATGTTAGCAACCACCTGGCTTATAGGAAAAACAGAATATTTGTGTGAAGTATTAATTTTCATTAGTTCACCTTTGTACGAGTGTTATATATAATACAAGTGGTTGCCTAAGCTAGCAGTACATTTGAACTGAAGAGATAAATATACAAGTAACAGAAGAGGGTTATCTAAACCACTTGAAGTTAGGTTTACATTGGACTCGGTGCATGGGACTCGAAATGGTCTTTGTGATTGGTTGAACTTGTTGCATGAATGACGGGATTGCTTTCTGTTTCAAGGAACTTGGGACTGCTGTCGTTAGTATTTGTTGAAGTTTCGCAGAGTACATCACTAGGTGCTTCAATACGCCCCCTCAATTGAATGGGCAGTTCATGCAAATGAAGGTTGAAGCGTAATAACTAAAAACCAGCATATGGTAGTGGTTTTGTTAACAGGTTAGCTAACTGATCACAAGTAGAGAGAAATGAAACTTGGAGCTTCTTAGAGAGAACCTAATCTCGCACAAAATGGAAATCTATTTCTATGTGTTTTGTACGGGCATGGAAGACGGGATTTGATAAGAGGTAAGTGGCTCCAATATTGTCACACCATAGAGTTGGTGAGGTTGGCAGAGGAAGGCAAAGCTCAGAGAGAAGAAAGGTGAGCCATTGAATTTCAGCAACAGTGTTGGAAATATGAACCTACACTGCGGCGATCATCCTTATCACTTGCCTAGTTTGCATCACTATACCCATGCAGTATGTGAGAAGATTGACAGTGGAGACGAAGGCCATAGTTGATGGTTGCCTTGAGGTAACGAAGAATGCATTTTACTGCTTGCCAGTGGGATTGCTTGGGCTTATGCATAAATTTACTTGCACAGTGGACTAAGAAGGCGATATCAAGACAGGTAAAACTAGGGTATTAAAGTTATCCAACTATGCTTTGGTATAGGTGTGGATCTTTGAAGTAAGAGGCATCAAATCTAGATAAATGGGACGTGATGCATGGAGGCTTTTTGCAGGAGTGCATAAATGTACTAGCATTGTGTAAGGATAATATCATTTTGATCAAACGACGCCAAGAAAATATGATAGAGGGCCTAAATCCTTAACAGGAAAATCAACCTGAAGAAGACTTATACTCAATTTCAGAGTTGTTAGACCCAGTTATAATTATGTCGTCCACGTAAATTAAAATGTAAAGACAGAAGTATTGATGGTGAAGCATGTAAAGAAAGCTATCAGCTTTATATCCTTGAAAACCAAGGTGTTGCAGTTTGGTAGTGAGCCGAGAGAACCAAGCGCAAGGTGACTGTTTGAGGCTATATAAACTTCGCTTAAGACAACAAACATGGTCTGGAAAATCTGGATGAAGATACCCTTGAGGTTGAGACATATAGACTTCCTCTTCTAAGATACCACAAAGAAATGCATTTTGAATATCTATTTGTTCGATGGGTTAATGGTGAGTGACAACTAGAAAAAAGAAATTGAATAGTGACTGGCTTTACAATAGGACTAAGAGTATCAGAATAATCAATGCCAAGTTATTAATGGTAGCCCTTGGCTATTAGGCATGCTTTAAATTGCTCGTTAGAACCATCTGCATTTCTTTCTATTCGATAGACCCACTTGTTACCAACCAAATTCATAGTTTGTTGGAATGGGACAAGATCCCATGTACCATTATTGAGAAAGGCATTGAATTCAACATCCATAACTTCTCTCAATTCAGAGTGCTTTATTGCTTCAGTGTACGTTTGTGGTTCATGAGTTAAGGTTGAGTTTTAGGAAATAATACAAGTGGGGAAAGGGTATCGAGTAAGTCCTGCAAATGGTTGTTTAGGTTTAAGTGAGTTGGTTAGGAATCGGGTGACAATTCGTCTTGGTAGAGGGGGATTAGGTAGAGAGGAGGATGGGTTAGGTGGAGGGAGGAAATGGTAGCTGGAGGTAGTTTGATTTGATTGTATGGTTGACGTAGGTGGTAGTATAGGAGAGTCAGTATGCGAGGTACTTGGGAGTTGCGCTAGTGGTGTGGGTGATTCGAATAAAGAATGGA
This sequence comes from Ceratonia siliqua, assembly GCA_034509205.1. NCBI lineage: Eukaryota > Viridiplantae > Streptophyta > Magnoliopsida > Fabales > Fabaceae > Ceratonia > Ceratonia siliqua. The sequence goes on along the minus strand of JASKGM010087341.1, from coordinate 10,474 downwards.
GAGGGGTGCTGTTGGGAGTGGCTGGAGAGGAAGATTGAGTAAAATGACGGAGAGATAATGGTAAGGTGCAAGTAGTAAGAGTTGAAGGTGGGATGGTTTATGTAGTAGTGTAAGGGAAATAGTATTCATTAAAGATGATGCGACGAGAAACATAAATTTTCCCAGTTGAGAGGTCACGGCATTTATATCCATGATGTGAAAGACTGTATCCAATAAAGATACAGGTTGTAGAATTAAAGTTAATTTTGTGTTTATTGTATGGGCGTAAGTTAGGCCAGCAGGCACAGCCAAATATATGCATGAAGGTATAGTTTGGTTTTTGGTGATAGGCTAACTCATATGGTGTTTTATGATTTAAGCTCTTGGTGGGTAAACAATTAATGATATAAGTGGCAATTAAAAATGCATCTTCCCAATATGGTTTAGGTAAATTAAAGTGAGCCATTAGAGCAAGTCCCATTTCAACAATTTGACAATGACGTCGTTCTATGGAACCCATTTGATCATAGGTGTATGGACAAGCAAGACAAAGTTGAATTCCACATGATTGGAAATATTGAGTTAAGCTTCTAAATATTGAGTTAATGAAAATTTGGTAAACATCATATTTAAGTGGAAATAACCAATGAACTTTGTAAAGTTATCTAGAAAGCAAACATAGTAACGAGAGCCATTATTTGAAATAACAAAACTGAGACCCCAGACATCTGAATAAATAAGTTCAAGAGGTTTGGTAACATTATGAGTAGAGGAATAAAAGGGCAAATTATGGCTCTTGGCCATTTGACATTGAGAACAAATTGTAGAAACTTTATTTGACGACACTGGTAATTTATTTGCAACTACAACATTTTTTATGGTAGTGTAAGAAGCATGCCCTAGACAACGATGCCAATCAGAGATAAACACACGAGCACCAACAAAAGCAGATGGAAGGACTTGACAAAAGGATGATGAAAAACAGTAGAGGTCATCTTGTGTGAAACCTTTATGCAGGATGCTCCACGAGTAATCCTTAATAAAAAAAAAAAGGAATTGTTAAATTCAAAGTATACATTGTTGTCTTTGGTAAATTGATGGACATAAATAAGATTTTTTTTAATTTATGGGACAACAAGAACTTGATTGAGAACAAAGGAAGAGGAAATGAGAGATGCAGTGCCAGAATGTGTAATTGTCAAACCTGTTCCATCACCCATATGAAGTTGGTCAATACCAATGTATTCTTTGGCTTCTAAGGTTAAGTTGTTCAAATTATTTGTCAAGTGATGTGTGGCTCCAATGTCAGCAACCCAATCTTTTCCATTATTTGTGTTTTGGTTGGTAGGATTGGATGCATAATGTGCTTGAGGATTTGGACAAGGTGGTGGTGTGAGGAAGCTGGGATCAAATCGTTTTAAGCAACGAGCTGCTGTGGGACCTGGTTTTTCACATAGTTGGCACTACAAACTGCTGTTAGTAACACCAGAGGTAGAAGAGGATGAGTTATAGTTACCTCAACCATTACCACAGGTTGTGGAAGAATGTCCACGCCCCCTGCCTCTAGAATTCCCACAACCTCAACCATTATAAGTAGTTGGCTGTTTAGTGGATATATTAGCATTTAGACTAGTAAGAGCTTAAGTATGATGTTGAATTGATGCTTCACAAGTGTGTAGCATGGAGTATGCTTCCTCTAAGGTCACTTGTTCATCCCTATGAGAAATAGTTAATACAAGAGAATCATATTCAGGACGTAAATAAGTGATGATAGGTTTCATTGTTTGTCTTGCAATGGCTAACTCATCAGTGAGGCACTTGATGAGCATAAAGTATTCACTTGCAATTTGGCTGCCTTTGCGGATTATTGCAAATTGAGAACAGACTTGAACAGCCTTGGTGCTAGATTGAGAGGCAAAGGCAAAGTGAAGGACTTCATGTGAGGTGGTGCAATGAGCCACTTGAGCAAGAACTTCATCTGAAAGAGAAGAATTTAGACAACTAAGAATGAGATTGTCTTGGATTTCCCAACTAAGAATTTAGAGAGGTAGAGCCATCAGCTGCTGTGTTCATTTTAGGTGGTTGCTAGATAGATCCATCGACATAGTTGAAGACCTTTTTGCCTTTAAGGTATGGAAGCACGGTGGCTTTCCAAGTGGGAAAGTTAAGACAGGTGGTTTAGTAATGTTGATGGTGGTGGAGGGATTGAACAGAGGGAGTTCAGTTGCAGATGCAAGAGTAGTAGAGGAATTTGGAGAAGTAGACATGATGAGAAAAGTAACGAAGAAGCTTGGAATGCTAGTCTATTGCTCTGATACCATATAGGAAAAATAGAATATGTGTGTGAAGTATTAATTTTCGTTAGTTCACCTTTGTACATAAGTGTTATATATAATACAAGTGGTTACCTAAGCTAGCGCTACATTTGAACTGAAGAGATAAATACACAAGTAACAGAGGAGGGTTATCTAAATCACTTGAAGTTGGGTTTACGTAGGACTCGATGCATGGGACTCGGAATGGTCTTTGTGATTGGTTGAACTTCTTGCATGAATGACGGAACTACTTTCTGTTTCAAGGAGCTTGGGACTACTGTCGTTAGTATTGGTTGAATTTTTGCAGAATACATCACTTGGTGCTTCAATATGGCTAACCCAGGATCCCTTTGATTCGAGGAAAGGAATGAAAACTCAGAATACTTTTCTGTATTGATTTCTTTTCAACAACCATTACAATTGGCCTGCTTATCTATTTGTATAAGCTGCAACGCAACTGTCACAACTAATTTGCTAGTAATCTAACAACTTTCCTAAAATAAAAAATAACTCCCTATTACTGTTTGAACAGTTGGCACTTAAAACTAATGATAATAGTCTTCCATCCAACTTGGCTTCTTAACTGCTCTCTTTTCCCTTATTTTCTGCTTAGGTGCATTCTGCTTAGGTCATCTTGAACTCTAAATACGCGTACACTATCACTAATATTACTTTCTCATTTTGCTCTCACCGTATTCTTGCTAACCTATTCTTGCTAACCTAATCATCAGAGTACACGACGAAACCATCGCTCTCTTATGTCTCTAACCTTTGTCTTTTACATTAACAACTAGAAACCACCGTGAGCATTGCCTCGAGTTATATATACAGGAATACTTCACCAATAATACTCTTATAATAGATTCCATTATATATATTAAATTCTCAAGAATAAATCATTATTTGAGTACCATTTTATGTAAATATATGGTAACAAGGTCAAAATAAAAATATATATTAACAAGATATATATTTTGCTTTCAAATTATAATACATGATATTTTGGTTAATTTATAGATTATCCTCTTATGGTTTGATTCAAAATTAAACCAATCTGTTCATTTATAATTTAAAATGTGTCATTGTGATTTTTTTCAATTACTACTCAATCACTTTGTAGTATTTTTCAACCAAATTTTAGTGAAAATAATTATTTAAATATTAAAGCAATGAATAATTTTATTATTGAAAGTATGGCTCCCTTATACTTCAAATTGTCTCATAGTGCTAGAGAGGTTATTGTTTATATTAAGTTGGCATTTGAATATTAAAAACATATATATTTCCGGCCAATTAGTTTATTTGGTAGTTAATCTCAAAAATAATTTTATAACACCGTACTGTAAGCTATATTTATTTTAATATTTATGTGATTGTTTTTATTTAAATTTGGATTGAAAATATCACAAAATGATTAAGTAGTAATAAAATGAATTACAAGATAATTAAATGACACTTTAAATTGCAAGAAACAAATTAATTTGGATCAAATTATAAGAGAATAAACTGTAACTTATCATAATATTTTCTTTTGATAAAAATTAGTAAAATTAAAGGTAAAAGAATATTTCGATAGAATTGAATCTAAACTCGAATAGTTATATCATTAGGCTTGGATATTTATACATTTTTTGCTCGAATTCACCCTTCTATCATTTATTTATTTATTTTTACCTCTGGCTTGTGAATCCACTTTTATTTGCTTTTTAAAATTATAAATATCCTATTATAAAAAAATAAAAATAAAAGAATATTTTGATAAAAACGTCACTATGCTTTTGTGAAGAATCGGATGCCCTCCAAGTCATCAGAGCTGGGTGGGGTTCCAATTGGAAAGCCCAAAGCAAGAAAGAAACGTCCTAGTCCTTTTACACTATTAACTTTGCTGTCAACTTTAACGGCAGAGTCACTGTCAACTTTAACGGCAGAGTCCAAAGCCGTTCGACCCTTTTTCTTTATACCTCTAATGTATTTTGATTTTTGACCACTAAAATATAAGGAAAAAGGTATGCATGTGGGTGTGGAAGGTTGGATGCATCAAGCAGAAATTATTACATAAATTTTAGTCTACAATATAATTTTTTATAAATCAAATTAATTATAAATAAATACATAAATATGTTAGAATTGAAATTTAGTTGACCCAACTCTAATGTATTTATATATTTATTTATAATTAATTTTATCTATATAGTGTACATAAAAAATTAATTGTGAGTAAGAAAAGAAAGTTGGGGAGAGTGAAGAGTAAAGAGCCTTTCATTTCTCACTTTTTCTTTTATCCTTTGCTTTACTTCAAAAGATTCCACTTATTGGGGGAATATCTCATGCTGCCTTCAACACTTCACTCTTTGCCTTTCTATATATGCTTTGTTGTGAACATATGTTTCTTTCTTTTGATAAATGAAAAGATGAAAAGGTAGCAAACCAAGGCAAAGGGGGGGAAAGTGGAAATTGAAATATCGCAATCAAGTGGTTGATTTAGAAATTGAAACTTTTAAGGGACCCCATCAACGGCTAATTAGCCCTAAAGTTGTCCCTTTGTATATGTATCTTAAGATTAAATGTTTTCAACCTTGACCAATTTTTGGGGGAAGAGAACCTCAATTTTGAATTATGTTGATTTCACCTTTAGACATGTGGCCTTAGTTCCACATTTACTAGGTGTGACTTGTGAGAGTAATTAAGATTCATATATGAGTAAAATATTGCCTCTTCAATTTTTTTTTTAAATTTCGTATATACTTTGTTTATAATTTTAAAATTTACAGAAACCTTTCTTATATTTTAAAATATGTTACTAATTTTCATTTAAAACAATTATAACATATTTGTTAAGAATATGATCGTTAGTCAATGAATTCGTTATCATATTGTGTATAAAATTTAACTAAATTTCACATTCAACATTAGTTAATATATAATCTTTTAATTTTATTTAATTCTCATGTAAAACATTTTGTTAACAATAGTGGTGTTAATTTGAGTAAAATACTTAAATCTCTCTTTATTTAAGAATATTATTGGGTTTATATACATAACAGAACGTTAGCTATGAACTGATTCATATTTTTAATAGAGCTATTTAAATTTTATTAAATTGAAATTATGTATAACATATTTTTAAAATGTAAGTAATGTTTGTGTGAATCTTAAAAATATAGAAAAAGTATGTGTAAGATTAAAAAATACTAAAGAGAAATGAAGTATTTTACTCTTCATTTATATAAGTCCTCTAAAATAATTTGATTGTTCATGTGCTCTCATTTCTCAATCACCGTTTTTCCTTCTTATTCTTTTGTAATATGTGGATTATGTGACTTTACAAGCCCTTCATAGTTGGCAATCGCTTATAATGTGGCTTTGAGTTCAGTATAATAAGAAGAAGTAAACCTAATACCTATCAAATCATTTAAGTACTCATTATTTTAATTAAGGTTTTGATGGTTCAAATTTTCCTCACAAATTTTCTATAGTGTACCTGTAAATACAGGAGAGTGATAATTCGTCGTGCACTATAATAATTAAAGTAGTAAAATATTTTAGAGATACAATGGTAGGAACAATAAAAGTGATCAAAGAACGTAACTTATGGGCCAGCGGTCTTTCTACATATAGAAGGATGCTAATGGAGGTAATTGTTATAAAAATTGTGTAGTACATTTCGTGATTTTTTTATAAGGCACAACAAAAATGTTATGTTGTTATAACCACGAAAAAAAATTTAAGATCGCCATGTTTATTTGAGATTCTCAAGAATTATAAAGCATCTTGAGGAAGCGACAAGAAATCTTGGGTCAAAGAAAAAGCCAAAGTCTTGCTCCACCTCAATCAATAGTATATCATCACGTTTCCTTCCCCATTTTCTTCCCCAAGTCCCCTTCCCCCACCACCCTTTTTTGTCTCTCTTTCTCTCTTCCCTCATATTTTATCTTCACTTCAAAGGTCAAAATTGATAACTATCCCAGTGACTGTTGTAAAGCAAGTAGTCAAATGAAGTGAAGTTCAGGCAATATTATGCCCAAACTCCAAAAGGAATGAGAGAGAGAGAAAAGAATCAGTTCTAATATGAATTGAAACTTAAAATATCCTTTTCTTTAAGATTGGAAAGCTCAGTCGAATTATACCGATCCCCAGAACGATAATTTTATTTGTTTTCAACCATATCAGATTTATTTATTTTTAAATATTTTTAAAAATTATAAAATAATACATGCCTTATAATAATATTATAAAAAATAAGTCAAATATATATATATATATATATATATATATACAGCAGCATGGTATAATACCATGTACTGAAATTATAATCATTCATGGTTTGTCTGGTTCATTCGCGACTGCTCCGAAAACTTTTTTAATTGGTTTTTGGAATGGTTCCATGCCTTTGGACCAGTAAAGCAAATTCTCCCTGCCGCTATTATCGCAGGTTTCAGGCAATTCAGCATTGTTGTCTGCTACCCAGATACAGAAAAACCCTTATTTTTCTGCTATCATTTTCGGATTCCCTGGGTGGTAAGCTGGACATTTACAGTTGTTAAAGGAATACAGCCATGTCCCACTCTCAGCTATTTAGTCCGAAAATTTAGCTTGAAGTGGTGGAAGAAATATGTGCAAGAATATGCAAATGAGAAATATGTCAACAAGTGGATTTCCAATAATCCATAATACATAAAATTTGAATACAAGCCTGCGGCACAGTCGCCCTTCATTACAGAGAAAAAAAAATTGATCTCAGAACTTTTAGCTATATCTGATCTGGTTCAATTTGCAACGTTTGCAAAAAAGATTCAGGATCTTACCTCTACAGTTGGATCATCATCAGAGGCCTCTTCAACTCATGAACAAGACAATAATTTGATGATTGCTATGGGATAGAGTTCAGCAAAGAATTCCCGTGATTGGCCAGGTGGCAAGCATCCTATGGTGCTGACACTTTGTCTCATATCATGGCCGACATCTACAGTTATAAAAAGAAAAGTAAAGGTACAAGCTAGTCAGAAAATGAGCAATGCTATAGTCAAAAGAAAAAAAAAAGCTACAGTCCAGAATCTTTTACAGTAAATTCATTGTAAATTTTTAGAAATGAAATGTAAATGCTGTTTTGCCTTCCCTATAAAAGGCATATCAGTTTTAGTTGTAAGCATCATTCAAAAACCCTTCTTCTAACTCTTTCTTGAAAGCTTAGAAGAATTTTGTACGAAACTCTCTTGTAAGTTTTATAAGTTTTCATTAAACAATAAACTCTGTTCATATTTAAGCTTTTATTCCGATCTCTCTAATTGCGATCCTTTCTGTTAATGCTAGAATTTTGTACGAAGCTCTCTTGTAAGTTTTATAAGTTTTCATTAAGCAATAAACTCTGTTTATATTTAAGCTTTTATTCTGATCTCTCTAATTGCGATCATTTCTGTTAATGGTATGTTTCCAATCTATCAAAGTGAGAACTTTATTGATCTTAATTTGCAAAAATTCTCTGCCTGTATTATCTTTTTGATGGCTGATTAGGACAGAGCCCGTATCAACCAAGATAAGCTCATAATAAAGTCGATCCTTTTTAGAATCTGTAGGAAAGAAATTCCAAATTTTCTCTGTAGCATGAGAAGGAAATATAGCTGTAATAGTGTCAGTGACATTATCTCTATATTGCCCTTGTTCAAGAGGACAAACGGCAATGACATTTTCTTTCCTTACATACTGAGGTTCTTCATTTTTCTGAGAATGAGGGACACCAGATACCTTTTCTGCTATGGCTATAAAAAGACTGTGCAGGGGTATTGGTTGCATAGCCTGCTAGTGTTTTTGACTTAGTGATTTTTGCTGGAGTGTTTGGCTGCATTGGGCCTTTGCCCTTATTTCTAGAAGAGGATGCACCACGGCGAGAGCTCATGGTGATAGGCTGGATTTTCCCTGTAGGAATTCCCTAGTTAAAAAATTTGGAAGGGAATTGCTTGTGCCTTTAATAAATTCGATTTCAAAATCAAAACAAAACAGAAAGGCTTGTCATCTGGCAAAAATATGTTTTGAAACCAAATTTTGAACATCTTTTTGTAATACATCTTTTGCAGCTTTACAACCCACATGTAAAAGAAACTTTTAGTTTATCAAATTGTTTTGAAATTTCGTAATGCACAAAACGATGGATAAAATTTCCTTTTTTATGGTGGAGTATTTCTTTTGACTCTCAATCCAAGCTCCTGGGTGATATTTCACTACCTGCTCCTTGGACTCTATTTGTTGCTTAAGGATACCTCCAAAACCTATGTCTGAAGCATCAGTCTCTACAATTTCAAAGGCGATATGGTTAGAGATACCTAGACAAGGTAAACAAGCATCAGTCCAAAACCTATTATTTAGCTCCTTAACTACTTGGGTCATTTGTGGGTTCCAAGTAGGAGGCTACTTCTGTAACCTAAGGAATAAAGGTTTACACTTTTTCCTAAGATAAGGAAGGAAGTCTGACACATAGTTAAGACATCCTAAAAATCGTTGTAATTGATTTTTATCTTTAATTTCGTCAGGAAATTTATCTGTAAATTCTATTACCCTATGAGTTGGTGTAATAGATCCTTGATAAATTTCAAATCCTAGAAATTTGACCTTAACTTGGAAGAGTTTCATCTTAGAGGCTGAAACTACTAATCCATTTGCTTTTATTATAGCACTAAGTTCCTGGAGATGTTTAAAGTGTTGTTCAATAGAATTGGAAAACACTAAAGCATCGTCAATATACACAATAGTGAACCGTGTATAAGGGTTGAATATATCATTCATTATTTGCTGGAATTCAGAGGGTGCATTTTTAAAACCAAAGGGCATTACGTTCCATTCGTAATGACCAAAAGGCACCGTGAAAGCAGTTTTATATCTATCTTCTTCTTTGACTTGTATCTGATAGTATCCTGACTTCATATCAAACTTTGAAAAGATGGAAGCATTAGATAATCTTCCTATAAGATCACTTTTATTCTGAATAGGATATCTAATCCATTTCAAAGCTTTATTTAATGGCTTATAGTTTATTACCATACGAGGGGTTCCTCGTTCTATTTCAGCATGATTGTTAACATAAAAAGCTGCACAACTCCACGCTAATTTGCTTGGCCGTATCAGATTTTTATCCAATAATTGTTGAATCTCTTTCTTACAATATTCCACTAGTTCGGAGTTCATTTGTATTGGTCTGGCTTTAGTGGGTATGTCTTTTTCGTATGGTAGAGTAACTTCATGCTTTTTTCTATTCCAAAAAGCATTTGGATGATCTGCACAAAGTTCTTTTTCAAATTGTTGTTGTAATTGGGTAATTCACTGTTGTATGGCTGGGAGTTGGACTTGTTGTTCAATCCGTTTATAATGAATTTCTTTTTGTAAGAAGTTGATTTGGCTTTGTTTTCTTTTTATGCTATTAATTCTGTAGATTGAATCTTGTTGTAAAAAGTTTATTTCTCTAGTAATGGAGGGTTTAATCCATTCAAAACAGATTTCTTTTCCTCCAACTTTTGTTGTTATGCCTAAGGGTGTGACTTTAAAAGGTAGTATTTGCTGTAAGAAAGGAGTTTCTAAAATGACTGGGTCATTTAGATTTTTTACTAACATGAATATGTTTTTAAAACAAATTCCTTTATTACAAATGTGCGCATTTGTAAGTTTGTAATTTATCTGTAGTTTTGAGTTATTGGCTGCAGAAAGGTTTTCTAATGTTTTTTCATAATATTTAGTAAGAATTAATCCTTCCTATATGCAGTTCATATCTACACCAGAATCAATTAATACTACTAAAGTTCGAGTATATTCATTATTTATTACGATATTCATTTGACAATACCATTTCTGGTAAGTCGTAGTGATTATTCGTTGAATGAATTTTTCTTGGTTTATTTCTTTAGCAAGTTCTTTCTCAATTTTTTCCGTTATATCTTCGGTTTCTCCTATTTGTTCTTTCTGATCTATATGTTTTCTCAAATATATTTCTAGTTTTGCCTTTAGCTCTAGAATTTCTAATTCTCTGTTGATTTCGTTTTCTTTAATTTTTTTTATTTCTTTTTTAATATTTTTTATCTCTTGTTGTAAATCATGGATATTTGCTGAAGGTGTTTTTTATTTTTCAAATCTTTCTAGGATATTTTTCATTAGTAAAGGGGGCAGTTTCTCCTTTTCTTTAGTATCTTGATCTAATA
>JASKGM010087330.1:0-13837 GCA_034509205.1 Ceratonia siliqua | reverse complement strand
ATTCTTAATAAAAAAATTAATTCTTAAAAAACTTAAAATTAAGCAAACGTGCATTGCACGTAGACTCTGCCTAGTAAGAATAAAAAGTGATTAATTTACTTTGTCAGTAACATGTCCTCATCAAAGCAGAATAAATTATTCATATTCAATATTGTCTATTTTTCTTAGTGGTTCCCCTTCCATAACGCTGGGATTTTTTTTTTCCAGAAAAAAATAATAGGCAACCAAATTTGACTATCAGTATCGTCTTATATGTATTGGACTTTCATTAAATAATCCACTTTAAAATATGACCAGCTACCAGATGCTTTCCACCATGAACAAATATTAATTCACATTCAATTACAATAGATGAGCCAACAAAACTTGTTTTAATGAATAGAAATTGCAGAAAATGAGAAGATAAGTAGAAAAAAAACGTGGTAGATACAAGTGAATATGTGATACACGAATACAATTTCTTTTTAAAGTATCGGAGCTTAATTATATATACATGTCCTTATTAATAAGAGAATTAATCTTTCTTTTCTATTCTTATTCGTAAATTAAATCATGCAAAACTTTGACTAACTACTTCTCAAACTCTACATGCATGGCTTCTCTAGCCATGGCATACAGATAGGTATAGAGTCAAGAGAGCCATTTATAAATTTTTTTCATTCCAATGGCCAATACAATAAAAATACCACTTAACAAGAGCACAAAAAGCAGGCTTCAATTTCCACTAACTTAAATTTTCGTTTCAAAGAATTCCCCAGTTTTGCTTAGCTAGTTTAGTGTGTCTTTACCAAAGAAGCAAGCATGGCTGCCACAGACCTGATCAATGACTATGATGATGCTTGCCTTGATGCTATGTTGCTATCAAGTGGCCAGGTCTACCCTGCTGTGTTGAATGCTGCCATTGAACTAAACCTATTTGAGATCATTGGCAATGGAAGCCCTAAGGGTTTGTCACACTCTCAAATTGCTTCTCAACATTCCAACTCAACATTCAGAAATAGCCCACAGGCTAGACCGTATGCTATTTTTGCTTGCTAGCCACTCTCTTCTTTCTTTTCCAAGCGCTTCCATGAAGATGGCAGGGTTGAGAGACTCTATGTACTCTCTCCCACTGGCAAATACTTAGTCACTGACAATGATGGAGCCTCCTATGCTTCAATCTCAAAACTGTGCTGTCACCCTGCCTACACAGAAGTTTTGTAAGTAAATATATTTACATAGGCAACTCATCCCTATTCAAAATATAATGAGGAGTTACTTAATTAGTTGGCAGTGTTATCAATTTTTAAATGAATTTGAATGTCTGTGTAATGCTTAATATTAATTTTTCACATATATGGGACTATGAGGGTATGTTTTATAAACTTCAAGGGAGGTAATGTTATAAGGAGCGCCTATTATATCTAGTACCAGGAATCAAAGATATTTTGATTCTATCTGATTTCTGTCATATATTAATTTTGATTACATGAAACAAAAGAAATTAACTTTTGCTTTGCTATGAACTGAGTTACATTGTAGGAAAAATTTCAAGGAAGTAATTCTTGATGATGAAGGGTATTTATTCAAGAAAGTACATGGGATGTCTATGTTTGAATATTCAGAAACAGATCCAACATTCAAATCAGTGTTCAACAGAGCAATGGCTGATGTCTCTACCATGCATATGGGGGAGATTCTTGAACCATACAAAGGGTTTGAGGGAATATCAACACTGGTTGATGTGGCCGGTCGTATTGGCCAAAGCCTCAAAATGATCACTGCTAAGTATCCTTCTATAAAGGTTATCAACTTTGATTTGCCCCAAGTGGTGCAACATGCCCCATCCTACCCAGGTACATGATCTTTCTTTTACAGATACTGATATTAACTAAGAAAAGAAGAAAGTGAATAATTGAAGACTAAATTATGACCGAATCTTGTTATAATTAACAATGAAAACTAAAGGAGATGGCATGGAGAAATTTTTAGGTACACCTAATACACTAAAGATAAGTAGATCAAGTTAATAAAAATTATACACAGATATATTAGAAGTGAGTGCTATTGAAAAGTATACTTACATGTCTAACCTTTCCTTCATCGCTTATAAGAACAAAAAAACAAAAAAATAGATAAATAAAGTAACATGAATATATTAACTTTGCCAAAGTCACTAACAAGCCATCAAATTCTTCATTGTTTCTTTATGAAGGAATTAAGCATGTTGGAGGCGATATGTTCAAAAGTGTCCCTGAAGGTGATGCAATAATCATTAAGGTTAGTTAGCATTTACTTATGATTATTACTTTACATGACCATATAATTAGAAGCTAAGCACAACTCTACATATATTTATGGCTGTATTATCATATATTGTTGCAGGTTATAACTCATAACTGGACAAATGAAAAATGCATAAAAATTCTGAAGAACTGCCATAAATATCTGAAGAAAGGTGGGAAGGTGATTCTGATTGACTTGATAATGCCAGAAATACCAAAAGAAAGTGATGGCGATAAGTATGTTTCCATTCTTGACAATTTGATGTTTCTCCTAGATGGTGGGAAGGAAAGAACTGAGAAAGAATTTGAAAATCTCTGCAAAGGTGCTGGGTTTTCTAGATATGAAATTGCTTGTTATGTTTTTGCCACTTTGGGAGTCATTGAATTTTATAAATAATTAAGCACTTGATCTAATTAGTGATATATAAATAAGTGATGGAAGTCGATAATATCTCATAATTTTGTTAGATTTTGTATGAATATGTGAAGGCAATATGACCAGTGGCCTTTCTTTATTGTAGTTTTGTTGGGATGAAAGTGACATGAATAAAAGTATATTAAACTTTCCTTAAGAATACAAACAGATGTATTCTATAAAATAAAAGCAAGACTTTTATATATTCTTTATGTTGGCAACTAGTGGATCTAGAAATTTTCATTAGAAGGGGCAAAAAGTAGATTGTAATCTATAAATGAGAGATTACAAAAGTAATTCCCACTCTCACAAAATTTTTAATTACATCCAATGTCTCTCACACAATATACATAATCTCATAGCCAAAAGACACAAGATATCTCAACTTTTATAAATTATAATTGTTCTTTACGTGTTTTTAGATTTTAAAAATATTGTATGATTTTTTTAGATTCAACACTATCAAAAATATTTCTCTCCATGTATGTGATCAAGCAATCATTTAACCATTTATCTCCCATATTATTGTGCCTTCAATTCTTCACAAAATTCATTAAAAAGAAACATATTTCAATTATTGCAGTTCCCACAGGCAAAATTAAAGCTAACTTCAAAAATATATATATCATTAGATACACAATATGCTTTCTAATTTTTACCAACATTTTAGAAAAATTACTAATCCCATTTAACTTTGAAAATTGATCATTAGAACGAATATTATGATATAAGTTTAAAGTTGAATATCAAGTCCCATGCCACACTGAAAAAAATTCCAAAGCATAAAACTTAGGACTATCAAAAAGGATACGGTATGTCTGATTGACCCAGTCCATTTTGTAAAAAAGACAGGTGGGTTAGCAAAAACCAACCCGTCAAAATGGTGAGGCGGGCGGCTGGTTGGTGCGGGCGAATCGTAGGCTAACCCACTTTTTTTTTTCACCTATATATTAGTTTTATAAAATTCTCCAAAGTTACTCATCTCACTATATATATCTTATCATGATAATTAATTACATAAATAAATTTGATGAATTTAATAATACGTTACATTTATATATTTTTTTTAGAAAAGAGAGCGAGGAAGTGAGATTAATTCAATTACCATGTTCTATTTAATATTAAGATAAATTTGGGACTCGGATTATTTTGTAAACAATTCAAATTATGGAATAATGTGTTTTCTTTCCTTTTTATTTTAAATAAATGAATGGTCCTTATCAAATTTGCATTCATGTGTTTTATTTCAATTAAGGGGTGGTAACTAGTCAACAAGAGATTACCAATAACAATTAAAATTAATTCAATCATACTAATTAAATCAATTCTATTTGTGATTTTATTGAATGTTTTAATTTAATAATTAGGATAAGAGAACTAATGGGATATAATATTTTAATATAATTGATCAACTATTGAGACTTTAGATAGAGGTATTGATTAAATATTGAGACTTTGGACAGGGATACAATTAAAATTTTGTTATATAGAGTAACATATCGTTAAATTAATTTAAATATTAATTGAGATTAAGTCTTTTCTTAAATAATTTTAATGACACATTTTTCATATCAATATTAATTGAGATTAAGTCTTTTCTTAAATAATTTTAATGACGCATTTTTTTAATGAGTTTTACTTCTTCTTTTTTGAACTTTTTGCATGTATTTTAATATTCATTTTAATAATTAAGCAATTAAAATAAAAAATAAAAAACTAATGTTAAAATTTCAAGATATATTTATGAGAATTAATATATATTAAAAAAATTTCATTTAATTTTTTTTTTTGGCGGGTTGGCTAGGGGCAGGGTAGGTTGGCACCTTGCCCACCCGCTTCCTTGGCTAGCCAACCCGCCCCATCCCGTCTAATAAAACTTAGTCAAACGAATCAAATTTTCTTTATCAAAATACAAAAAATGAATTTCTTAGAATTAAGCTTGCCACATAGTTGCATATGCACGTTATAGGGTATGGGGCAATTGCCCCCACAAGAAATCTTTTTTTTTTTTTTGTAAATAATACATGTAAAAAAAAAGAAAATTTGCCACCCTAAAAATTTGGAAGTTGCCTTCATATAAGCCAAATTTTCACCACTCTTTTAGTTAGTTATACCCTACTAATTCATTTTAGAAAGAATTCAAAAGTTACTTGATGTGCTTAATTTGTATACCTTTTTTATCACATTTTTATTCTTAATTTTATACTAGCTTGTATTTAATTTTTTTATTTATTAGACATTTTAGCTACTTAATTTGTTTAATTTTTGTATAGGAATGAATAAAGTAATGAAAATAAAAAATTTTGTTCCTAATTTTAGCATTCAGATCTAATATTTTACAAGTGAAAGAAAATGATAATTAAGAGTTTCTTTTAAAAAAAGCTTAAATGCTGAAACTTGGTCGTTTAACTAATTAAGATGCTTCCTCTTCATGAATCGTGATACATGCTGGAAAAAGTGGGCATATGGCATTACTCTTACTCTTTACTCATTAGCTCACGCTAAAACACATAACACAAGAGGAAGAAGGGCGATTGTGAAACTAAACAAGTGGAGAAAAGGGGAAAACGCAAGAGGACAAAGCAAGAAAAATGGGTATGCTATAATTTTACAGTAAAGGCAGCCGTTATTGTGTTATGTGTATGGCAAAGAAAATGAAAAAAGGCCCCATTACGGTTTTATTGTTTGGCTGTTTGTGAAATTTACCCATAAAAATATATAGCACTTATATTTGAAACATAAACAAGATCAAGAAATCGCTCAATGACATATCATTTCTTATCTGTATAACCTAAAACAAAAGTCATTTACTCGTTAATTGATATGTCTCAAGATTCATCAATTAAAATGACAAAGAAATCATTTTTAAGATCATTAATAATAACTTTTGTAGTTTCACAAGCTACATCTATCACAATATTTTTTTAAATATTAGGTGCCACTACTTTAAGATTTCCACTAGCATTTTTCAAAACCTTATCAATCTCTTCATTATGATTGACAAAAAAACGTAGAAGCTCAAGAAAATCACCTTGATTTTTTGAATGCACATGTCACAACATAATGGCTAGGAAAAGGCACATGTCATAACCTTAAGGCGATAAAAGGAAAAAACATAAATTAAAAAAATAAAATTATCATCAATTAATTAAAATGATAATTGAGATTTTTTAAAATCAAACATAGGCCCTTAGAATTAAAGGAAGGGTTCTAGAGTCTAATTACGCTTGGAGAAGGTATTAGACACCCCTCAACGTCTATCCCTAAGGATAGTTACCTTAAGTCGTTTGTGTTTAAATTTGTGATATTTTAATTATCTCATTTTTATAAATGTGATGATGAAAATATAAAGAATGAAAGAACTAGTCATATCTTACTATATAAGTGCCTATGTACCTCAAAAGGGATGAAGGTTCACGTAGTTTGATATTGTTTTGATGAAAATTTGCCTATGAAAGATATATAATCTTTTCCCTAAGGCAAAAAATGTTTTAAATAATGTGAGAGAATAAATCTCCACCTAAAATCTTTAAAGTCTAGGACAATGTGGGAGAATAAACCTCCACCCAAAACTTATGGATGAATTAAAACTATATAGGAGATTAAATCTCGATATAAAACTTGACAAAATGAGAGAACAATTCTCCATATAATGTTTATGAAAGAATAAGACAATATGAGAAAATTAGTTTTCACATAACGCTTGACAAAATGAAAGAACAATTCTCCACATAATGTTTATGAAAAAATAAGACAATATGAAAAAATGAATTTCCACATAAAGCTTAAAAAAATGGAAGAACAATTCTCCATATAATATTTATGGAGGAATAAGGCAATATGAGAAAATGAATTTTCATATAAAGTTTGAAAAAATGAAAAAACAATTCTTCACATAACGTTTGAAGAAACCAAGACATTTGAAAAAGGAAAAACTTCCATGCAAAGCTTGAAAATGAATGATCTTTGGAATTACTTTAGGAGAGAAGAGAGAAGGTGTATATCTCACTTTATTTTTAGGTGATTTTCTTTTGAATTTTAAGTGTAATGACATATTTTAAGACTTTTACCAATGAAGAATTCACTTTCCACATATTAATACTTGACATTTTCTCCAAACTTTATTGTGAGCACTATTAAAGTTTCCAACATGGTTTTCAATCTATCATTTTTGTTTCCAATTTGAAAATCCCTTGGTTAAAAATGCATAACCACTTTTTTGTTCTCCAATGTCATATATCAAGAGATAACAATATAAACAAAATACGACATCTTTTTATAAATTATATTTTAACCAATTGCTAAATTTAAGAAACCAATCAGAGTTAAACTTATGAAATGAAATCTCTATTTGTCGCTGTGGGAAATCATGCTTTCTTGGTTGACAAGGACATTTTTGCAAATAAGCTAGTAAATTTTCACCTTCAATAAGTTCTTGAGATTATGATGTTGATTTCCTTTTAAAATATTTCTCCATTTCTAACTTACTAGCTATCACAACGTGACGACTGAAAAAAGGCAAGTCGTGATCTTAAGGCGATAAAAGAGAAAAAACACAAAAATTAAACAATAGAATTGCTACCAATTAATTATAAAGGATAATTGAGATTCTTTAAAATTAAACACTGGCCCTTGAAACCAGATAAAAAATTCAAAAGTCTAATTAAGCTTGAAGAAAGTGTTAAGCACCTCATCACGTCCACCTTGAAGATGGTTACCTTAGATTGTTTATGCTCAATTTTAATTTAATTACCTATTTTTTATTAATACAATGAAAAAAAAAGACGAAGGCAAAAAGAACTAAACTTGTCTTATTAAGTAAGTACTTATATACTATAATAGAGATCAAACTCTATGTAATTCGAGAATAAGTTAATTAGTTTGACTAGATGAGATACATTATCTCTTAACTAGTGCAAAATTTGGACAATGTGAAGACACTAAATCCTCACCTAAAGTCAAAGGAAATGGTCAATGTGTAGACATTAAATCCTCACCTAGAACCAAGACAAAGTTGGATAATGCAGGGGCCAAGAAATAATCTGGTCATTGCAGAGGCATTAAGTTTTCACCCAAAACCAATAAGGAATTTAGACAATGCAGAAGCACCGTGTCCTCACCCAAAGCCAATAAGTGAAGTAACCCTTAAAATCACTGTGAGAATAACCTTTGAAGTAATATAGAAAAGAAAGTGTATTCTCTAGTAGCCTTAGATTTTTGAAGCGGGTCCTTGGAACCCAAAGTTAATTTAAGTACAGACCATTGGAATCCAATATATGTTTAATTAACAATGACGCTGAACTAGGGGTCTATGATGTCAATTCTAAGATTAAAATTAAAAGATATGAAATAAATTAAAAACGTATAAATAACATATATGTGTAAAAGATAAGAAATAAGCTAAGATAAAGTAATTAAAACAAAAACAAGAAAATCATATTATCTCCTCATTATTAAACACTTCATCAATAAGGGGTTGAGAAATAAAACCAAATTGTACATAGATTCCAATGGTGCCTATAGACTCTCACACCTCCTTAGGCTCCCAATTATTAATTTTGAACAATAAGTATCCTCAATCCACAACCAAAAGACAGTTAGAATGTACCATGAAAAATATTAGTATAAGAAATAAAATATAAGGATGAGGGCTTAATTCAATTGACTTTCCCCATAAATGAAAACCCACTATGCCTTTAAAACAAAGGTATCATAAGTGCCCAATATCAGAAAACAAACAAGCCAATATCCAACTCATATTGAAATAAATCCTAAAAAGCCTATACCTCATCGAGAATTGAAATTGGAATGTCATATGAACTGACAGTGAAAATTGTTTTCTGGTCATAGCAGCATTGTTCATCTCAGGCTAAAAGAAACCCAACCCACTATAACAAAGAGCCATAATTTACTAGAATATGCTTTAGCTAAACCACGAAATTTAAAGAATTAAGAAAAACACAGACTGACTGAGTTATCTTCTAAACGCAACTAGACTAAAATAAACAGCGATGATGAACAAGAAACTGTGGGCTATAATTAGGCAACATTAATCCTCTCACCAAAACAATGAAACCAATCCACAGACCATGCTAAAACAAAACCAACATGGCCTTCGAAAATCATCTTCAAAACAGGATGTATAATATAACCAAATTACCAATTTCTACATGTCGAATTACACACCAAACAGAGGATCACCCACCACCAATGTGGTAAGGGGTTCGATTCCTGGGGAACCATCCCACAAGCCAATGCTTAACGGGACAAATCAACAATAGCATGGACCGTGAGGACCCAGTTCTCAACAAAAACGCCGACTTTTGGAGGGAGCTTATAAGGCGTCCCACCTAACATTTTTGTTGAGTTGTTCCCTTGAGGGAGGGTCCCTAGGAATTGAACCCTTAAGCATTGGCTTGTGTGGGTGATCCTGGTACCATTTGAGCTATAGCTCAAGTGGTACCAGGATCACCCACCACCAATGTGGTAAGGGGTTCGATTCCTTGGGAGCCGCCCCACAAGCCAATGCTTAGTGGGACAAATCAATAATAGCGTGGACCGTGAGGACCCAGTCCTTAACACCTGAATACCTCCACAAAAACCTTAACTATATCCCTCGATCTCATCTAATTTCCCCGTCTCTCGTTCTCGTTCCTGATCCCCTTTTATAGTCAAAAGGGAGAATCGAATCCCTCTCCTCACAGCATTAGATGAAGCGAAAAGGGGCAAGTCTACTTAGGGTTTCCCCTTTGATGGTGAAATTTGAAGATTGGCTAAAGATTAGGGCGAGAATCATTGTAGATTACGTGGCTATTCATGCACAGAGGGAGAAATGAAGGAAAGTGTGAGAGGTTGGGGGCCGGTGTGCTAAGGCGCGCGTGAATCTTCAGAGAAGGCCGGGCTTCTCAATGGCTAGGGTTACCTATTGCAGAAATGAGGCCGGCAGGTAAGTTGACAGAGAAAGGTGAGGAATAGGGAATTAGGTTAATGCACGAGTCGGGTCACCGGGTTACATGGCTGGGCTGGGTCGATGGAATTGGATCATGCGAATAAAAAAAACTGCCAGGAGAGGGAGCTGGGTTGCTATTCGAAAAATGGCAGGAAATGGGCTTCAAGCAATTGGGTTAAGGGTCGAGGTGAAACATTGAGGTCCTATTTATTTGGACTTATTTTAAGAATAAGTTAATTTTTTTTAAAAAAATAATGTATTTTGATAAAAATATACCTATTTTTTTAGACTTATAAAAAAAATAATAAGTTAATGAATATGGAAAAAACTTCTTATAAAGAGAAGTTAAAAATTTTAGCTTCTTCTGATAAGGAAAAAAATTAGAAGAAAGATAAACTTGTATATCTAAAATTGTCTACCATGCTCCAAAAATCCTTATTAATTATTGCATCTAAATACAAAATAATTTCTCATTCAAAAAAAGTTCTTCCTCCTGCAAGAGAAGGAAAAAAAATATTTTCTGATAATCTCAAACAAACAGGCTCTGAGTTTCAATCTTTTTGTATTTTTGTACTTTATTGTATTTTTCCATTTTTTAACCCTTTTCACTCTTTTTCGTTATTTTAATTATCTTTTTTTTTTTAACTTAGTTTTGCACTTTACTCATCATTTTTATTCTGTTTTTTCATATTGTTATTACTTAAATTTTACTTTTCTTTTATTTTCTTAATTCTATTTTGTATTTATTTATTTTTTTTTTGTATTTTTTTATAAACGTAAAAAGCTAAACAAAAATACTAAACAAAATATGATATTTACATTAGTATATTCAAAAAAATAATTAATTATTTAATAACTAATTGAAATTAAAACAAAATAAACACTACATTTCTCAACTCTACAAACAATAATATTTAAACTATTATTACAAATTTTAATCAATTTTAAAAAATTGCATGGTTAATTTATGAATATATACAACATAAAGTACAAAAATTTGTGTATAAGTTTGTTAAATAAAAATAAATAAAAAAAGAATGAAGGGCCACTCTTCTTTGTCTCTGGAGTTTCATAAAAGGGAGTTTCTAACCTACCTTGAGTAGTAATACTCAGGGGTAGGTTTCTAATCTTTAAAATTTTTATTTTAAAAAATAAGTTAGAGAAATTTAAAAAATAAAAAAAATAAAAAAATAAAAAAAAATCTTTAAAAAATTTTATAATATAATACTTAATCTTTTGATTTTTTTTATTTTTAAAATTATTTATACTTATTTCTTAAAATAAAAATTATAAAAAAATTAAAAAATTTTAAATTTTAAATTTAAAAATAAAAAACAATGCTCGGAGCATTGTAATATTCACCTTCATAAAAAAATAAAGAAGAGAAATACTGGTCCCCACTCTTCTTCGTCTGATTATCTCTAAACATTCATAATTTTTTTTTATTTGGGTAAATTTCACAAACAACAAAATACCGTAATGGGGCCTCTTTTCATTTTCTTTGCCATAAACATAACACAATAATGGCTACCTTTACTGTAAAATTAAAGCATACCCTTTTTTCTTGGTTCGTCCTCTTGCGTCGTGTTCCCCTTTTCTCCACTTGTTCAATTTCGCCAATTGCCCTTTCGTCCTCTTGTGGTCTGTGTTTCAGCGTGAGAGAATGAGTAAACAGTAATGCTCTGTGCCCCCTGTTTTCATCATGTATCACGATTCACGCACAGGAAGCAGCTTAGCTAAACACCACGTCTCAGCATTTAGCTTTTTTTTTTCTTAATTGTCATTATCTTTTACTTATAAAAAATCAGATTCTGAATGGTTAAATTAAAAACAAAATTTCTTATTTTTCTTATTTTATTCATTCATAAATAAAAAATTAAATAAAATAGATAAAAATTTTAATAAATAAAGAAATTAAATGCAAGTTAGTATAAAATTAAGAATAAAATTATAATAAAAATAATATATATATTAAACAAAATATTTAGAGATATTTGATATACTAATATATTATATATCTTAATATCTTGGATATCATGTTATAAAATTTTATTTCATACTGGTATGATATCATAATATCTTATTATTTTAAATATCTTATTTTGAATGATAATATCCTAAATATAAATATATTAAATATTATCTATTATTTAAGATACCAAAATTATGATGTTAGTAAATCAAAGCCTCCTTTATCACAGTTTAGAATAAGGATTGGTAAATGTTCACTTTTTTGATTGACCAAGCTCTTTTGTAAATGTTTATACGACGGAACGAAAAGAGGAATGAGAAGTTCAAACATCTCATTTCTGACTTCAAACGGAATATGATTAACGTTTGTTACGGTTCATTTGTTGCTTCTCGGTGGGGTTGAAGAATTCAAGCGTACACTTGCGAGGATCGTCTCTTTGGGAGAGGGTCCAAACTAACGTTGACTTCAAACTGAACAAAATAGTCAAAGTTAGGGTTAGATCAGTTCATTATTCAAACGAATTATAAGCTAGAGTTGGCAAAATAGAAAATGGAAAATTTTAGAGGGTCAGGGACGTCTTCAAAATTCAAACACCCTTTTGCGTCAAAGTGCACCATATATCTATTTAACGAATGTCTAATTAATGACTCCATTATATTCTTGCATTTTTACTTTTTAAGTAAAATATACTGAAGAAAATAAAAATATTCAATTCTTTATATATAAGTAAATGAAAGTCAATGAAAGAAAATCAAATACGTGTTGGAAAAACTTTTAGATAGGCTGATCATCGGTTATAAGAAATATATATATGGATCAAATCAATTATATTTATTTATTTATAATTTACATAATTTACAAAAATTTTATAAACTGTCTTTACTTAAACTTTTTTCATCGAATTATTACAAAAGAAGAAAAACAAAATGACATAAATGGGAGAAGGTTATACAGGTTAACTTTCTTTTTAAAAGTTTTGAATTGTGAACCTTAATAGAAGTAGGAAAATTAAGATATGGCTTAACATAAGCCTAAATCAATACCAGAAAAACTAAACATGGGTTACAATTAAAATCTTAGGCCAAAAAACTTTATTTAAATTTCAAACGAAATCTTAAATTACCTAATTAATTTTTAAATTACAAATCTTAAACCCCAATTGATTACTACAGTGAAGATTTTTTGTTAAAACAATTTATATTAAATCTTCAAAATATATAATTTGAATCTAGCAATATATCTTTGCCTTGTATAATAAATTGCGGACGACAATTTCTCTACATTAATGCCGTCCTTAGGGCAACCATCCAACTCTTCTTCTGAATGTGAAATATCGTTAATGCAGACCATATTTTCTTTTAGCATATTTGGAAATATTTGACTTGGTTTTTCTTCCGAACATATTTATGAAATCTTCAAAATTTATAACTAGCCTCTGAAAATAGTGTGTAATCAACCTCTTGTGAGAAAAACAAACATGTATATTTTTTTTAAAAAAAATTAGAAGATAAATAAATTATTTCAATTTCAAAGCAGAAGGCCAGGATGGGTGATTAATACATATTAATAATGAATTATTAGTACGAATTGAATCCAAAAGTTTTGCTTTTTCTCTCTTAATAGGAACTATATATGTGGTTATGAATTGAAGCAGCCTCTGATATGTCCCTATCAACAAAGACCTGCCAAATGAACGCATTATAAATCACAAGGGACATTTTTTCTTTCCTTGGATTTACATAATGGGAGGAAAATAAGGAAGATAAAACAGCACTTTTGTGGAAACTTTGACTTTCTACTTAATTATGAGAACTCACAAGTTATAAGTTGCACTAATACTTGAAGAAAAACTGGAAATTAGGGAGTCAAGAGGGCCGTCTGTAATTAATAATGGAGAACCTTGACTAAGACAAGTATCACAAATGGCCAAAACACTTTAAATACCACTTCCGACTACTTGAATTAACAGGTTGTAAGAACCACTACTTCTAAAGAGTTATACGTATATTTGATAGCTAAAATCTCTTGTATCTAACTAGAGAAGCAAGAAAATGACTTTCATTGAGAATAATTATGATGCTTGCCTTGATGCTATGTTGCTATCCAGTGGCCAGGTCTATCCTGCTGTGTTGAATGCTGCCATTGATCTGAACCTGTTTAAGATCATTGGCAAGGGAACCCCAAAGGGTTTGTCGCCTTCAGAAATTGCTTCTGAACTTCCAATTCAACATTCTGAA
>JASKGM010087298.1:0-13844 GCA_034509205.1 Ceratonia siliqua | reverse complement strand
AGAGCTAGATGTAATTAATTGCTTTATTCTATGCTAAGGGATAGTTATCCTCCTTTATATATTTTTTTAAAATCTTACGCAACATGTTTTACCTTTTGAATTATAGCATTTGGACTTGTTTTGTTATTGTCCTTTTCACATTGAAGAAAAGGGTAAGAAGCATGAATTTGTCTTTTAGATTGGTGTTTTTGGTGGATATTTGATTTATGACTACACTGTGGTATAATATTTTAAATTATATAATTTGTGAATTTTGTATTCGGGTTAATACTATATCATATCATTATTTTATTCATTTAAACCATTAAATTTTTTTTCCAAAAATAGTGAGCAAAAATTTTTTTTTCTTTAAATTAAAGGGTCAAACAGACAATTAATTGTTACTTTTGGGTTCAAGGTTTAATATTAAAAGTTTAGGTGATTTTGATTTTGGTATGATCAATCAAATTTTTAACAATTCACAAATAGCTTATTTCATTTAAAATATTAAAATTTGTAAATTTTTTACTAAGAATACAATGATTTATAACAACATTTGAGCTCAAAGACAATACATATTTTCTTTTTACTATTTTCATTAAATTTTTATTCAATATTTCGTGTATCCAATTTATATGCTAAATTAAGAGTAAATTTAAATATAAAATTTATTAATTTTTGGGAGTCACATTGCAAAAAATTGTTTTTATGAATATTATAAATGACTTACATTTGACATAGCCAAAAAGGTATACTAACTTAATTGATGCAAGTTGATTTTGACATTATTTTTTGTTGGGACCATTTTGACACAACTTGCTACTATAAAAGAAAATACTAAACTATTAAAAGGATGTAATAAACTTAATAGAATTCAATCCAAAAAATATTAAATAAATTTCCATTTTTGATTAATTTAATAAAAAAGTAAAATAATAAATTAATAACATGGAATATCTATTCAAAACTTATTAGTAGAAATTAAACGAGTATGTAATGCGTACTTAAATGTATTATCACTTGTTTGAATCCTAGTTGTAACAAGTTTTTAAAGTCAGATTGCAAGAAATATATTTTTGAATTCCTTAATCCTCATGCCTAAGTTAATTCAATACTATCTAATCATAATATATTTAAAATAAAATTATCTCAAATTTGTTTTAAAGGATAGAAAATATTTTTCTAAAAAAAATAATAGAAAATATATTCTATCATGTTATCCAAATAACATAAAATTAACTCATTTTCCACCAAAACAAATGGAGCCTAAGGTGACATTTGAAAATTGAAACCATTACTCACAACAACTATGAACCTGTTGAAGATATAAATAAAGGACTTTTAAAAATAAAATTGTTCATTATTTTAATATTAAAGTGATATTTCTAATTTTTTTTATTAAAATTTGGATTAAAATATCATATAATTAAGCAATAAGAACACAAATCATAAAAATTAAATGACACATTTTAAAACAATAGGGGTAAATTAATTTTGTTGAAATCACAAAGGAATAAATTTTCACCCAAAAATATATCTACCGAAATTTCCCTAAAACTGCACTAGTTTTAGATACAATTTCATCTTGCTCCCGGAGATTCTTATTTTGGAGAGGGTGGTTTACCTTAAACGAAATAAAACTTTGATTATATTTTGTTGGACCGAAATTGGAATGGAGAATGGAGAATGCCAAGCAAATTGGCACACCAATTAGCACCTCAACCAAGGAATTAAATTTCAAGCGTTTCGGTCAAAACGCTCGAAAAATTTTGATTTCGTGCGAAAGCAAAACGAAACGACATTCCAATTTCAAAATGTAACGAATCATAAGATTTCGATTCGTTTAAGTGAAAATCGAATGAAATGTACCGAAACGAAACGAAATGGAACGAAACAGATTGAAACGGGAAAAAAAAAAGAAGAGAATAGTTGTTTAAAACCAAGATTGAGAAGAGTCTGAACTTATTTGAATTCTGACATTGAAAGAAAATAAAGAGATTGACAAGATTGAGAAGAGTCTAAACCTCTTTTAAAATTTTCATTATTATTTATCATATTGTATCGTATAACCTATCAGCCTATACCTTACTTTATAATAGTATTATTTATATTCTTCATATTTGATTATCAAAATAAAATATTTTATTTTATTTTTATAATTATTTTTATTATTGTTTTGTTTCTTCTAAGAAACTATATTTGAAATATCTACAAAATTAGAACAAAAACATCACTTTCTACTAAATACAAAAAAAAGAAATATATAGAGTATTAAATTAACATCAAAATAATTTTTTATCTCTTACATTTAATTTTTAAAATTTTCACTATGTTTTAAGAAAAGAAAAAAGAAATAGATCCAACATTTTGTTTCATTTTCAGAATTTATGAACATTAATTATATTAATGTTATTTGAATGAAAATGTAATTATTCAATACTATATTATCTAATTATATATATCTATTTTATTATTATCATGTTAAAATCTTTTATAATTAAAAAAATTATTATTTAAACTTATTCGAAACGTTTCTTAAAAAATCATCTGTTTCCACGAAATTTTCGAAATGTTTCGAAACGTTTCTGTTTCTTGAATAGCCGAAACGATACCTCGAAATGAAATTTAATACCTTGACCTCAACAAAGTTGACAAGGATGAGAATGGGAATCCTTTGACATAATCAAATATAGGGTTATGATTGGTTCCCTCTTATACTTGACTACTAGTAGGCCATATATAATGTTTAGTGTATGTAGGTGTACTAGATTTCAAACATGTCCAAAAGAATCTCATTTTATTGTTGTTAAAAGAATTTTTAGATATTTTGTTGGCACATCTCATACGGGCTTGTGGTATCCCAAGGGTTCCTCAAGAATATTAGTTGGATTTTCTAATGCTAACTTCACTAGTAGAAAAACAAATAGGAAGAGCACTAGTGAGACTTGTCAATTCTTTGGTAATTCCATTCTCCTGTTTTAGCAAGAAGCAAAAAAGTGTTGCTCTATCAACAATATATATCATTTGAAAGTTGTAGTGCTCAAATCAATTGGATAAAGCAACAACTTAAAGACCTCGGTGTGTTTCTTGAAAATATAACAATAAGATGTGTAGAATTCTAATGCTATAAATTTAACTAAGAATCCTATCATGCATTCAAGAACAAAGCATATAGAAATAAAGCCCATTTTATAAGAGATCATGTTCAAAAGAAATGTATTGCTCTTGAATTTGTTCAAATTGATTTTCAAATTGCTAACATCTTTACAAACCTTTAAGTGACGAAAGATTTTCTTACATAAAATGGGAATTAGACATGGTAAACCCAAGTGAAATTCGAATTGTTTCACCCATTTGTGCACTTTTAATTGTTTAATTTTTATGATTTTTTTGCTGACTTAAGCATTGAAGTGCCCTTAGAATTTGTTTTGTAGGTACCTCTAAGTTCCTAAGGGTTTCTCTATGTCAGTTAAATTTAAATGCGTTTTTTTTATTGGGTCTACCAATAATCGACTGTTCAAGGACAAATAGAATATTTTTTGTACATACCTCTAAGTTCCTAAGGGTTTCTCTATGTCAATTAAATTTAAATGTATTTTTTTTTTCTATTTGGTTTACCAATAATCGACTGTTCAAGGACAAATAATAGGCTATTTTACTCTAGAGGAGTAAAAGTTAGGAGGAACAGTTGTTTACTTGCTAGAACTAAAAATTACCCTTAACGCAAGAGTAACATACTACTGTTACTTGGTAAACAATCAAGTGTTTGAAATTGGAGCCAAAGTTTTGTTTTCAAAAAGAAAACATTCGAATGTTTCTTTTTGTACGGCCAATAGCATGAGGCCCTAAATAGTTTTTATAAAGAAGAAAATCGCCTTTAACAAAACTCCTATCCATTTTAATCTCTTTTCATCTAAACTCGGTTTTGACCTAAAATCCTTCTATTTTCACCAACTATTCCCTATTTCTAAGTAAGATTTACTATTTTCATTGATCAATCTTTTTTACATTTTGTGGTATCTTGGACATTTTGGTTCTTGCGGTGTTTCTTAATCGGTTGTTTTGCCTCCAAAGTTCATTTTGAAAGTTATCTTTCTATATTTAAGGAAAAAGAAGTGTTAAGCCTAACGTTTCAGTTGTAAGGTTTAGTGACTTAGTAGTCTCTTCCACTAAGGTTTCATGGAGCAGTTTGTAACTACTTGGACAATAATCCACTGTTTTTAGGGACATGTAGTTTTTTTTTTTTTTTTTATCTTTAGTCATTCACCATGTTAACAGGTTTGTTAAACATGGGTTACATGTTTTTCTGTTTTAGTCATTTTGTAAGGCTATTTAAAGCCAGTTCAAGTATTTAATAGACAAGTACATTCTCCCAAACTCTACTTGCTTTACAAACAATTTAACATTGTGGTATCATAGATTGGTTGCTAGACTGATTGAGTTAAGACGTAAGAAGAAGCAGTCTTCAGATATGGTGACGGAGAAGTTTCATGCAACCATCAATTCCAAAGTTTATTGGCCACTATGATCACTTGTCCATGCCCATGGAAAATTTATTGAGATTAAAGGAATATTTGAGTTTGGTGGAACTAGGGATCCCTCAACAACAAAAGGAGTTGAAGCTTGCCAAATGATAGAAGAAAACAATTGATGAACAGAAATTTAAGGATTTGAAGACCAAGATCTACCTCTTCCAGGCTATTGATTGACCAATCCTAGAGACCATTTTAAACAAAGACACAGCCAAAGACATTTGGGATTCCTTAAAGAAGAAATACCAAGGAACAGCACAAGTCAAATGTGCATAGCTTGAAGCTCTCCAAAAGGAATGGGAGGTGCTTCACATGAAGGTGAGAAAGTTTATGATTAACTATTTTGCTTAAACTCTCACAGTAGCTAACAAAAAGAGAATCCATGGGGAGAAAATGGAAGATATTGATGTTATTGAAAAAATCCTAAGGTCCATGACTCTTAAATTTGACTATGTGGTTTGCTTGATTGAGGAGTTTAATAATCTAGACATTCTTTCCATTGATGAGTTACAAAGTAATCTCTTGGTGCATGAGTGACGCATGAATGGTCACACTAATTTGGAAGAGTAATCCTTCAAAGTCATGCATGACAATAACTCAAGAGGAAAAAAATGTGGTCGTAGTGGCTCTCGAGGACGAGAGCGAGGAAGAGGATGACAATGGTTCGACAAGTCTACTTTCGAATGCTACAACTGTCATGTACTAGGACATTTTCAGTATGAGTGCCCAAATAAGGAAAAGGAGACAAGAGCAAATATTGTTGAAACTAATGAGATGTTGTTAATGGCATATGTGTGTATAGAGGACGCTAGTGAAGAATAGGTTTGGTTTCTTGACTCGAGCTATAGCAATCATATGTGTGGAAAAAGAGAATTTTTCTCCACTTTTGATGAAAAGTTTAGAAAATCTCCAAAGCTAGGCAACAACTCGAGTATGGAATTGATTGGCAAAGGAAATGTAAGGTTTCAAGTGAATAGAATTGTGCAAGTGATCACTTAAGGGTTTAATGTACCAGCCTTGAAGAGCAACATATTGAGCATTGGATAACTACAAGAAAGAGGTCTTACAATTCTCATACAACAAGGAAAGTGTAAGATCTATCATCCTAAGAAAGGCTTGATTAAAAAGACATTAATGACATCAAATAGAATGTTAATTTTGGTTATTGAACCTCAACCAAAGGAACAAGCCTGTTTTAACACCATTACAGAAGATCCAACTCGACTTTGGCATTGTAGATATGGGTACCTGAGTTATGATGGCTTAAAAACACTTTGTGAGAAGGATATGGCAAATGGATTGCCACAACTTAAGGCTCCCTTGACATGTGAAGGTTGCTTGGTAGGAAAACAACAAAGAGATCCATTTCTTAAAGAAAGGACTTGGAGGGCTTCCCAAATCCTTCAACTTATGCATGCTAACATATGCGAACTAATCAAGCCCATCTTCAATGGCAAGAAGAGGTCTTTGATTAGTTTCATTGATGATTTCAGTCAAAAACATTGGACTTATTTCTTAGTAGTGAAGTCAGAAACATTTGTGTCAAAAACATTGGACTTATTTCTTAGTAGAGAAGTTAGAAGCATTTGTTACTTTAAAAAACTTTAAGAACCTAGTTGAGAAAGAAACTGGTGTATACATAAAAGGTATGAGAATTTACCAAGATGGTGAATTCACCTCCAAAGAATTCACTAATTCTTGTGGTGAGAATGCCATTCGAAGGCAGCTAATGGCTACGTACTCCACAACAAAACAACATTGCAAAGAGAAAGAATAGAACCATTATGAACATGGTTCAAAGCATGCTCACAGAGAAAATAGCTCCCAAGACATTCTTACCTGAAGCTGTTAATTGTAATGTTCATGTTCTTAAAAAGATTCATACTCTAGCCATTAGAAAATAACTCCGGAATAAGCTTGGAGCAAGTACAACCTTTAGTTGCTTATTTCAGAATATTTAGATGTGTTACACATTCATATTCTAAATAACAAGAGAACTAAGCTTGATGACAAAAGCCTGAAGTGCATACTGCTGGGAGCTAGGCTATATGATCCAGACTCACAAAAGATAATTGTGAGTAAGGATGTGAAGTTTAAGGAAGATATTAGCAAGAATTGGGATAAGAGTCATCAAGAAGAAATCATGGTTGATATAGAATGGAGTGACAATGATGATGCTGTTCAAGATGAGTTAAATGACAATGCAGGAGAAACTAGTAATGATTTCAATGGAAGTATGAAAAGTGAAGTAGGAAATAATATTTTTAATGAATCAGCAGCACACTTATCTAGCTTCAATGAGGAAATAATCAAGAAGCCAACCATTTGGATGAGAAATTATGCGAGTGGTGAAGGTTTCTCTAAAGAAGAAGACCCAACATACTTAGCTATGTTTGCAATAGCATTGTCAATTTAAGCAAACTTATTTGAGCTTAAGCTCGACCCTCCAACAAGAATTTTTCTTTATTTAATACTTTTTTTTCAATTTTTTTTATCCAAAATAGCAATATAAATGTGTCATAATATTCGAAATATCATTATTTTTAGATGACATATGAAGATGATGATGATCTAAAAGATTAAATGGGTGCAACATCTAAAATAGATTCAAATATCATTGTTGAAGATGATGCTTGATATATGTTTTAATTTTTAATGTTAAATTAGGATAATTTTATGATATTATTATTATTATTATTTAATTTGTACTTGTTGTTTATTACGGATAATTTATTTTTTTTATATATACTTGTTTTGAATAATTTAGAATATGTTTTTATTGACTTTTATGATTAATTTGTATATTTTATCATATTTTATTAATTTTTTTAGTTAGACCCCGTTTGAACCTACTTAGGCCCTAAAACCCTGTAGGACAAGATTATGGCCTTCAAATAGAAGCCTGAAAAAAAAGAGCTCAGCCCATTTTTCTTGTGGCTTGGGCTAGACCAATCCGTTTTGACAATACTAGGTTACAGGCAGTTATCTTATTTACTATACTGAAGCTGTTAAGAGTGCTAAATGGAGAAAAGCAATGGATGCAGCAATAGGAAGCCATTAAAAGAAATTATACTTGGGAATTAATAGAATTACCTTCAAATGGAAAGAAGATTGGGGTAAAATGGATCTTTAAGACAAAACTCAAGGAGAATGAGGAGCTGGAAAAGTAAAAGGCACAACTTATAGTTAAGAGATATACACAAAAATATGAAATTGATTATGCTGAAGTCTTTGCACCTGTTGCGCGACTAAACATAGTTAGATTGGTAATTTCTCTTGCAAAACAAAAAGAGTGGACCATCTATCAGCTAGACGTTAAATCAACCTTTCTACATGAAGAGCTAAGTGAGGAAGTTTGTATCAAACAACCACTTGGTTATGTGCAAAAGGCTATGAGTATAAGGCATACAAATTGAAGAAAACCTTATACGGACTTAAATAAACTCATTGTGCTTGGTATAGTTGCATAGAATCCCATTTTGTGAAGTAGGGTTTCGAGAAGTGTCTCTATGAGCACACTTTGTTTATTAAAACTGAAGATGGACCTAAGATTTAATTGTGAGTCTCTATGTTGATGATATATTTTTCACTAGAAATGATGACCATATGTTTACTGTTTAAACAATCTATGATGATTGAATTTGATATGACTGATCTTGGAAAGATGAGATATGTTCTTAGTATTGAAGTACTATAAAATTTAAATGGAATCTTTGTCGTTGGTCAAAAGAAGTATGCACATGAGGTATTGGAGTGGTTTGAAATGAATGAATGCAATCCAATTAACAACCCTATTGTTCTTGGTTCGAAGATTATGAAAGATGAATGGTTTGAAGGTGAATAGTACTTTCTATAAGCCATTCATGGGAAGTTTAATATACTTAACTACTACACAACCTGATATGATGTTTGCAGTAAGCCTCATCAGATGATACGTGGAGAATCCAACTAAGCTTGACCTATAAGCTGCAAAAAGAGTGCTAAGGTATCTTAAAGATACTGTCAACCTTGGGTTGTTCTATACGAAAGGATGAACTGAGGATCTTAGTGCTTCACAGATAGTAATTATGCTAAAGATGTTGAATACAGAAAGAGCACTTTAGGATATGTATTTATGTTGAGCACAAGAGTTGTCATGGTCATCAAAGAAACAACCTATAGTCACCTTGTCCACCACTGAAGCTGAATTTATAGCTGATGCTTCGTGTAATTGTCAACAATATGGTTGAAGAGAATCTTGAAGCAATTAGGTCATGCACAACAAAATCCCCCAACAACTTATTGTGATAATAGTTCAGCTATAAATCTCTTTGAAAATCTAGTAATGCATGGTCGCAACAAACAAATAGATGTTCGTTCATTTTCTTCGAGAGCTTAAAAATTATGAAGTTTTGAAGATGGGTTATTGTCATTCTCAAAATCAAGTTGCAAATATAATGACTAAGCCTTTAAATGCTTTCTTGAAGTTGCATGATCTTATGGGTGTTTGTCCAAATACAAATGTAAACTGATGCTGAAGTTTAAGGGAGGATGTTAAAGGTTTGAATTGTAAGGTTTTATGACTTAGTGGTCTCTTCCACTGAGGTTTCATGGAGCAATTTGCAACTGCTTGGATACTAATCCCCTATTTTTAGGGACAAGTTGTTTGTTTTTATCTATAGTCATCCACCATGTTAGTAGGTTTGTTAAACATGGGTTACATGTTTTTCTGTTTCAATTATTCTGCAAGGATATTTAAAGCCAGTTTAGATGTTTAATAAACAAATACATTCTCCCAAACAACTCTACTTGCTTTACAAACTGTTTAACAAGAAGTTGCTAATTGCCATGTTATGAATTGGTTTTTCTTTCAAAGAGAAAATTTTGCTATTGTGAATTGGTTAAAGAGTAAGCATTTATAGTGTTTTTAATCTTAAGGACAAAGTGAACAAAATAATTGCTAGACTATTCTATACAAATATGAGTAATGTTAATGATCATTTCATTTTGAAAATTGAGGTTGTAGGGACACATATAATTTGATAACGTCAAACTTGCTTAGATTATGAAAATGGTTCCTCCTAATGGTTTTTGACTACTGATGTCCCTGTTAATTTATTTAAGTTAAACCTTGCTTATAATCATGTAGAAGTTATGACAAAAAGTGAAGAAGGGCATGACTTGTTTCAACAATATGCCAATGATGACATTTTGAAGTGCCATCTAGTTAGTGTGGTGAAGTGGGAGATGCCCTATTTTGCTAAAAAAATCTTTTAATTTAAAAAACTCACCATCATTATAGAGAAATACTATTGGAAAATTAAAAAAGAAAATCAACTAAAGCTCTAAATTGTGGAAAAATAGAAAATACATCATATTTATTCTTTAAGGGTTGCAGCTAAACATATTTGGAGAAATGGTCCACAAAAATTAAATAGTACGAAGTACGAAAAACTATCAAAGGATGTGAGAAGAGCTGGCCCCAAACATCAGTGTAAACAAGTTATAGAGGTCTTGGGATGGTTAAGGTAGATGTTAAAAATGGAAACTTGTGACTTTTGGCACATTGACACGATAAGCAGAGTGGAAGAGGTTTGGCCTTTATTGGTATCAGATGCTTGAAGATATGTTGAGAAGGATGTCCGAGGGTGTGGTGCCAAGAATCTTGGGATTATTTTGTGTAGCCACAACACGAGTGAAGCATGTTTGCATAGTTGGGAGTGACTAGGTGTCATGATTATTCGAGCCTTGTAGCAGAGTTACCCCCGTTGTCAAATCCTTCACAAAAAAGTGAGATGGAAAAAACTCCATAGAAGCTTGGTTAGATTTACAAAATTTTGACATAGAAAGCATAAAATGATTTGGAAGAAGAAAAAATGTGTCTCTGTATTTCATTCTCTCTCTTCCTTACTTTGTTACAATTACAAAGAATAGTTATAGAACCAACGGAAACCAATAAACGACAAAACAATGGATAAAAGAAGCCATTGACCAACAAGGAATATACTAAAGGAATAAAATAGATGCCCTTGTAACACTATGCACTAAAAGAAAGTAAATCCTGACGTATCTCCTAAAGCCAACACTAGTAGTGAGCAAATGGGTGAAACATCAGTGTTTAGCCCATGGGTACAAGGAGACAGCCTTGATATAAGGATCATGCAGGAGTAGCATGCTGTAGGTTTAAGTCTACACTGTCATAAGCTTGGTGTGGTGCAGAGGAGGAGCAGGTAGACTCTGGTAGGTTTGTATCAACAACTTTATCACTCCCCTTCAAGTTTGCGCATGAAGGTTGATCATGCCCAACTTGCATGTCAGTGAATTAAAACGGTCTCTGCCCAAAGCTTTGGTAAACACATCAGCAAATTGAGTGCCTGTCCATATCTTGGTTGGTAATAATATCTCATTGGATTGGAGTCACTCTTTAACAAAGTGGAATCCATCTCAATGTGTTTTGTTAGTTCATGGAAAACAAGATTGGCTGCAATATGAAGGGCAGCTTGATTATCACAGAATAAGGTTGTGGATCAACTTGTTGTGCCTCTAATTCTTGCAATAGCCATCTGAGCCAGATAATCTCACTGGAAGTGGATGCCATAGCCCTGTACTCTGCTTCAGCTGATGAACGAGCAACAACTATTTGTTTCTTTGTCCTCCATGAAATAGGTGCCCCACCAAGTTGGATGAAATATCCTATGCATGACTTCCTAGTGGTTGAACAACCACCCCAATCAGCATCACAATATGCAGTGAGAGTCAAAGCCCCGGCTGTGGGAAACATGATTCCCTGTCCAACAGTTATTTTTAAGTAGCGCAATACCCAAGTGGCTGCCTCCATATGTTCCATCTTGGGTGCTCCAACAAACTGACTAAGTATGTTGATAGCATAAGTGATATCCGGTCGAGTCACTATAAGATAAAGAAGGCGTCCAACTAGCCTTCGGTACTAGGAGGCATCAGCATCGATGCCCTCTATGTCAACTCGAAGTTTATGGTTTTGCTCCATGGGGAATGGAGACGGTTTGCAAGCTTGCACTCCACATTCTTTTAGAATGTCGAGGGTGTACTTCCTCTTACTCAGAACCATTCCCTTTGGTGAGCGCGCAACCTCAATTCTTAGAAAATATTTCAATGGACCCAAGTCTTTGATACTGAATTCTTTGTCAAGGAAAGTTTTCACCTTCTGGATTTGTATCTGACTATTACCTGCAAGTAATACATCATCAACATATATCAATGCCGCAAGATAAATACCTTGGTCCCTGTATATAAATAAAGAGTGATCTGCTTTGGATTAGAGGAAACCAATACCGACCAAGGCACTAGTGAATTTATGGTGCCAATTGCGTGATGCCTGACGCAATCCATATATGGACTTATGCAGTTTACATATTCTGGTCTCCTTTTTCTTTACAAATCCTTGTGGAACTCGCATGTAGATTTCTTCATCAAGATCCCCATGAAGAAATGCATTATTGACATCAAGTTGGTGGACTTCCCAGTTTTTCTTGACTGCCACTGCTAAAAAACACCTGACAGTAACTAACTTTGCCACCGGAGCAAAAGTTTCATGGAAGTCCACTCCCTCAACTTGTGAATAGCCTTTGGCAACCAATCGCGCTTTGTATCTCTCTATTTCACCGTTGGGTTTGTATTTTATCTTGTATACCCACTTAGAGTCGATTGGCATTTTTCCAGGTGGAAGGTGCTGCAAGGACCATGTTCCATTTGCTTCCAAATCTTGAATTTCTCGTTCCATGGCTTCTCTCCAATAAGGGTGTTTCACAGCCTCATGAAATAACTTGGGTTCATCCTGACAGGTTACTGCCGCTAGGAACGCACGATGTGCAGGTGAGAATTTAGAATAACTGACGTGCTAAGATAAAGGATAACGAACCTGCTTGGCATTGGAATATTCAGTAGGTAGACTCTCACTGCCCATAATGGAGGGTGGAAGCCCAATTTCAAAATCCTGAAGGTGTTTTGGATGTCTACATGGACATTGGGGCCTCAAGTGTGAACTCTCAGTAATGGGTTCAGGGTCTACCATGTCAAGGTCGGCTGAGTCCAACGATGATGAACCTCTAGTGCCTTTGATCTCGGCTTCTCTCGTTCTTTGGCACCCATTAATTGTTGGGTCATTATCTCTATTTGTTTCTTAGGCCGAGTCACTTAAAGCAAGCCTAGTGTCATCAGGTTGCATATTACTCGTTCCATTGGTCAATGTGGGTCCCGCTTCATTATCTCTAAGTGAAGTAGATAACCAGGAGCCATCTTCATAGTCTTGGTCTTTTCCAAATTCTTCTGCCATGTTTCCAGATGTCCCTTGCGCTTCTTTCCTGCATTTAAAAGGAAATTGGTTTTCAAAGAACACAACATCTATGGAAGTGAAAATTATATCATTTTTCTCATCATACAGTCTGTAACCCTTATGATTGTTAGGATAGCCAATGAAAACGCAGGGTCTCCCCCTTTCAGTAAATTTATCCTTGCCTTTACCATGGTTATAGGCATATACCAAGCATCCAAAAGTTCTCAAATATCCATAGTCTGGCATCCTGCCTAGTAAAACCTCATGAGGGGTCTTATTTCCAATGACTGTAGATGGTAGCCTATTTATCAGATAAACTGCAGTGAGGATGCACTCTCCCCAAAATTTCATAGGTAGATCGGCCTGAAACCTTAATGCCCTAGCTGTTTCAAGAATGTATCGGTGTTTTCTCTGAACCACCCCATTTTGCTGTAGAGTGTTAACACGTTAACACAAGATGTCTGTATTATCATTCCATGTTCTTCATAATATCTAAGCATATGATTGGACTGAAATTCTGTCCCATTGTTTGTCCTTACCCGTTTAATTTATTCCCAAACTGCGTTTTCACCATACTGCAAAACATAGGCAAGTATTGACTGACTTCTGACTTGTGGTTCATCAAATAGACCCACACACCCCTGTTAAAATCATCAAAAATGGAAAGAAAGTAATGTGCTCCAATAAAAGATCCAGTCTTGTAAGGACCCCAAATGTCACAATGTATTCAAAAGGTGAATCAGTTTTGATTGAACTAATAGGGAAAGGCAACCGAGTTTGCTCACGTATACAAGAATCACAAAAATCAATAGTTTCACTACAAACATAATTAGAAAAAGACTTAATTTTTTGAATCTTGGCATTACAGGCATGGCCAAGCCTTCTATGCCAAATATCATGATCTGGTATCATAAAATGATTTGGAAGAAGAAAAAATGTGTCTCTGTATTTCATTCTCTCTCTTCCTTACTTTGTTACACTTACAAAGAATTGTTATATAACCAACGGAAACCAATAAACGACAAAACAACGGACAAAAGAAG
>JASKGM010087287.1:0-13845 GCA_034509205.1 Ceratonia siliqua | reverse complement strand
AGATTAGGCTGATGGAGTAATGGGTCAAGTGATTAAATTTAATGGGCTGAAGGGAAATGCGTTTCTTTTTAATTTTTACCTAAAATTTACTAGTAAAAATAAATAATAATAAAATAAAATAAAATAATAAAAAGAATGGACAAAAATAGGTGTTTACATCTGAACTCTGTGTTTATGGGTTTTCAACTCATTGGGCTTCCCTAATTTTTGCTTAAGCTGCCCTTTCGGGTTTTTAACTTAGCGGGCATTGTTTTTTATTTTTTATTTTTTTGTTTTGTTCCTATATTCAGTGAATCATTCCTTTTGAAGATAAGCACTGGGCCTTCATAAATGGCTTACTATCCGTTCAGACTAAGTCAAGTGGGTTGTTCCTGATTTCAAACATTAAGAAGTGATATTCAATTCGGTCTTTATTAATCCACTCAAACCTTATCCAATGAATAAATCAGAGAAGAAATCTATTATATGAATATACTTCTTTTATCAAAGCAAGGGAAAGTAAAGCCCTTATACAACTTATTGAAACTTCAGGGACAATGAAATATTGCCCCAGCTTGATCATTGAGGAGAATTTTAATAGCACTGTAAAAGGATTGCAAAATCCTTGAAGCCTGTTTTATGAACAAACCTCTCTTGCTAAAAGAAGTGGCACAAAAGATGGGATCATAAAATCCCTGAAAATTTGTTAGATGAACAATTTTCTTTTTTATTAAACAAATGATACAAAAAACCAAAAAAAGAGGGCCACAGAAATTTACCCCAGTTGGAGTTTTTCCAGCATCCGTTGGCATTGATTCTCATATTGAAAGTGATATGAACTTTGTACCCTTTGACACAAACATAATGTTAATGATAGTGATATCTTACAGCAAAATTGCCCCATTTACAATTTCTTGCATTAATGTTCAGATTTCGAGTTTTGCTTGATCACCCGATTTCTTTTGAGTACGGGTTCTTTTCAACTGAACCCTAACTTTTGCCTAAGCCGACCTTTTGGGTCTTCGACTTAGCGGATCTTTTTTTTTTGACTGAATCAAGAATATCACTAGTTTAGTTTTTTGCATATTTTCTTCTTCTTCTTTTTTCGCTCGAGACAATAATTCTGAGCTTTTTTTTTTTGTTTTTTTGCCAAATTTATAATTTTCATTTCCTACATTATTGGGACTTATCACTTCTCATTTTCATTATGCTATTTCTTGAAGGTATAAATGTTCATATCTAATTCAACATGAGAATCATTGAGCGGACATTGTAAAATCTCCAAATTATGAGAAAATTGAAAGAATGATTTCCCTAAATGAGGGAATTATTAAGACAAACAGGAGTATTTAAATCCAAAATAAAGAAATGAACGAAGTATCAAATTGCAAATTTATTCAAAGGATAAGATATGGTCCATGCTTAAAAAAAATTAAATGGCCTTGGACTTCAGCCAGATGATTCAAGACTAGAATTAAACGCACTACACAGTGTAAATACTGTGAATCACTTTGCATTACAACAATCGAGAAGCTGACCTCCTTAATCTGGCTTGATTCGATAGTCTCACTTTTCATCATCCCTCGTAATGGGATTGATCAAACCATCTCCTTCATGGCAAAGCAAAGGGATCGGTATTGATGCTTAGGCCATTCTGATCTAGTGTAATGGCACCATGCTCAAGCAGGTTCACAACTTACTTCCTAAATGCCTTGCAATTCTCTATTGTACCATGAATGGTCAATCCCTAATTACTAGGTAGCTTCTAAGGTCAAATTAATAATGCAGTGGTTTCATGACAGATTTATTACTCTAGTGCCATGGTTTTTTAGAACAGATTGCTCCCACTGAAATAGTGAGGATCTTAACTTTCTAACTGCATTACATAGGTGGACAGAACCTCCATATGCAACTAACCAGGTAAGTGAATTAACAATCCGAGCAGAGGTTTTCATGAATACCCCAGAGAATAATTCCCACTGAGCATCACTACGCGACCTCTAATTCTAACTTGAGGCTTCATAGACCCGGGTATAGGGCCCAAATGTGTGTGCAAGGGTAGTGTATAGTGCACAGTGTGGGTGAATAGCACATGAATTTTGGTCCTAATACTTACCTAGAAAAGTAAACCCAAAACCAACAGAATAGAGTGAGTATTTTGTCATCTATCCGATGGTGTATACAGATGTAGCAGTTATCGTCATATACCCTATGGTTCCTACAGTTCATGCCTTTTATGGAAAGCAGTAAACAACCACATATAGAGCAAATAACCAATTGCTAAAGCATATAAATACAGCAGGCTGAAGCAATTACAAAAAGAAATAATCATAAATAAATAAAATATAAAGGGGTGTTAAACATTTATTTTATGAAGCACAAGTAATTTATTAAGGGCTTGACTCTCTAACATCCCCAGTGGAGTCCCCAAAATGTCACAACGTGACGGTTGGAAAAATTACACCGTCGTGACCTCATGGCGATAAAAGGAAAAAATATAGGGATAAAAATTGGAGTCGCCACCAATTAATTATAAGGATAATTGGGATCCCTTTAAAAACCAAAAACTGGCCATTGAAACCAGAGGATGGGTTCGGGAGTCTAATTACGTGTGAGGAAGGTGTTAGGCACCTCACAGCGTCCATCTCTAAGGATGGTTACCCTAAATTGTTTGTGCTTAAATTTATTATTGTGTTTGAATTACCCCTTTTTATTATTTTGATTTTTAGAGAAATAAAAAAGTGAGAAAATTGGACATGTTTTACTGTGTAATTGCCTCGTACCCTTAAGGGATCAAAGTCCACGTAGTTCGAATTAATTTGATTTAAAATTTAATTAAGACAATATGGGAAATTGGGTTTCCACATAGAGTCATACAAAATGAGAGATTAATTCCCTATATAATGTTTAGGAGAAATAAAGACATTATGGGAAAATAAATTTCCACATAAAGCTTAAACATAATGGGAGAGTATTTCCTCACATAATGTTCAAAGAAATGGAAACAGTATGGGAAAATGAATTTTCACATATAACTAAACAAAATGTGGAAGTATTTCACCACATAATATTTGACATGATTTAAAGAACTTTTATTTAAAAATCTCAGAACAGCAAAATCTGGAATTTGTAAAGTCTAGGGTCAACATAGTATTTTTGAAAATGTTGGGGTCGAATTCGAATTTTTGAAAATATTGGGATTGAATTTGGATTTTGAAAAATATTGGGATCCGATTTTGAACATCAAAAGTATGGAGGTCAAAAGTCCAAATTTGAAAGTATTAGGGTCAATTTTGAATTTATGAAAGTATTGTTTCAAAAAAGCTCAAAATTTTAAATCTAATTTTCGATCCCTCACAAAATATTTAAGTGGGCTTATGGGCTTCCAATTTCAATGAATCTTTTTTGAAACCCTTTTTCTTTTTCAATCTCAATGGGCCTTGGAACCCATAATTAAATTCTAGGTTTTGTTAATGGGCCTTTGGAATCACTCTTTCGGAAATTGGGTCCTTCATTTAGACCTTGTTTAATTGAAAGTGATTTCAAAGGAGCATTTGGGCCATCTGCTTTTCTTTTTTTTTATTTGGTGAAAATGAGAATTTACAAGAGAATGAAAAAAAATAAGATAAAAAAAATAAAAACAAAATAGAAATAAAAACAAACAGACAAAACCCATAAAACTTACTAAACATGAAGAACAAGCACTACTACCCTATAATCCCTTCAACTCACTAGTAAACGGTCATGAATTAGAATAAGATGAAATACAGTGTCATAAAACAGCACAAACCAAAGAAAACTCAGTAGAGTTGAAAAACAAAGAACTAAGAGTTTAATTTACACAAACATATTTTCATGAACAAAATCACTTGAGTTCCAATAAGTTTTAAAATTCCAGTTTGATAGCACATCTAGATTCCCAGCCATGATTGAGAATCAAGTGAAGTTTTGAGTCTCACACCATTTGATTCCCTATCCTTAGCCAGAATTATAGACAGGCAAAACACTTAATCCTCTTATGGCCTGAAACAGGAAAAGGAACCCCTTTTAACCAGGACCATAGTTGCTATTTCTACCAACAGCAGTGCCAAAAGGTCCTTATGCAGCAAATAAACACATTAGAAATGTTAGTGAGGCATTACATTTTTTTTCTTTTAGTTCATGATATAAAAGCAAGGCATGTGCTTTTATAAAAACTAGAGATCAACAGGGAATATCAGCATCGTAACACCATTAATCAGTTCAAGCATACCTCAATACTGTATTAACATAGCAGTACAACATGCACGCACTCAATTTAGATAGGAATGGAACATCCTATAACTTGATAAACAAATGTGAAGAACATACACTACAGTGCATCTTAAAGCAAACAACAACAAGACTCATACTGAGCAACATAAACCAGAGTATCAAATCTACCAGTATCAGGTTGAACCAAGGCACTCGAGTATCTTCTCTTTCGCGAGTTTCCAGAGCGTCCTCGGACCTTGAATATTCACCAAATACACCTCTCGGACTCTCTCCTTCCTCTGCTTTTCGACCTGTTGGTTCCCCCCTCTTCTCGGCTTCGTGCTTGGTTTTTGTCCCAAAACTTGCTAGAAAATCCCCTTCAATCTTGCCTCGGATTCCTGATTTCACCCTTTTTTCTCCCCTCCAAACTTGCTGGAAATTGTCCTCGGAAATGCTCCCAGAAATCAACTCTTTTCCCTTGATTCGTTCCCCCCAATCTCGGTCTTCTTCCCCTATGTGTGACCCCGAAAATCTCTCCTTAAAAATGCCCTTCATCCCAGAAATTCCCCATATTTATAACCATAAAAAGAACAATAATCCAGCCCTCCCAGACCAAATCCCGCGAAGAAGGGTGGCTTTGTCACGCATGGCTTGAAAATCCTCATTGAAGTTGCGACAGAGGCTATTAAAGAAATCAGAACCAAAGTGGGGGGAACCAGTTAACAAAATCGTACCAAAATGCAGAGAATCATAGGCGTGGAGCAGAAAAAAGGCAAAAGGGATTTAGAAAAATAAA
The DNA here is from genome assembly GCA_034509205.1 of Ceratonia siliqua. NCBI lineage: Eukaryota > Viridiplantae > Streptophyta > Magnoliopsida > Fabales > Fabaceae > Ceratonia > Ceratonia siliqua. The sequence continues at coordinate 8,837 of JASKGM010087287.1, read as the reverse complement.
AGCGTGGAGCAGAGAGGGGAAAAGGACGCATGGTGGGAGAGGTGGAAAAGGGAAAGGGAATGGGCCCCAGGGGGTTTAGCTGGTTGAAGTTGGGTATCTGGGTTTCAGGAAATGGGTTGAACCAGTTTGGTTCAGGTGGACCGGGCTAAAAGGTATTGGGCTGGGCTTCTGAAGGTGGTGAAATTGGACTCCGTTTTTTAGCTTCTTTTTTTTTTCGTTTTGTATATATATTTTTTGTTTTTAATTTAATAATATATTTTTTATATTTCTTATATTTCTTTTTTTAATCACATTTTTTATTTTTTTTGTGATCATTATTTTTTAATTTTTTATCTTTTTGTCTGGACAAAATCCAGTGTTTACACCCCTGATCCCACAAACGGTGATGATGTGTCAAGCAGTGACCCTTAATGTATTGTTTTTACATAATACATTATATTTGATGTAATTCATATACGTTTTTTTAATCAACTTAATAAAATATTGAATTTGATCTACTATGGTTTGTTTTAGTTATTTTTTATATTGTTTTTGAAAGTTGACAAGTCATTGGATAAGCTAAAAAAATTGGCATTTTTCTTGCGATTGCTCACAAACAATGTCCACGAGAAGTTGATATTTCTCAAGGGCATATTCCGTGAGAAACTTGGATTTTCTCATGGCGCAGAGTCTAAAAGAAATCTCTCATGGCCAATGAGCTGTGAGAAATTCTGCGAGTGTCGTGATAATGGATCACGGATTCTCCACTTCATTTCTTGCATAATACCTGCAAGAGAAATTTGAAAAAATTTATCTTGGTGTCATGATCCGTCAGAAATTTTGAGCTCCCATGATGATTTTTCTAACGGATGTCAATCCGTGAGAAATTCAATGAGAACCTTCTTTTTTCCTTTTAGTCGTTTCTCATGGATTTGGTTCGTAAGAAATTTCTTGTTTTTCTTGTAGTGAATTAGACAGAAGAAGAATAAATAACAAATTAAAGATAAGAGATAATATCATATTATATGTTAAACTTACTAATAACTGTAACCCTCATGCTGTAACATAGGTCATTAAGGGTAGGATCTATCACACCAAGTTATCAATAAGAGAACAATAGAGAAGGCAAACAACAAACAATTTAGAGATAAAAGATAATATCATATTATATGTCAAACTTGCGAATCATTGCCACTCTAACATTGTACCGTTAGGTACTATTAGGTCATTTAGGGTAGGATGACTCTATTAGGAATTTAGGATTGAACGCTATTATAGAAAATACCTTAATATGACTCACACTATCAATTTTATATATATATATAAAAGGATGGATATGATTATTAAATTAATCATATTAAAAGAAATAATAAAAGAAATATAATCGATTAAATAGATAAAATTTGTATATAAAATTTTTATAGATAACTAGAATAAATATTTTAAATTAAATAGAAAAAAATAAATAAGGAAGCAGCTTAAAAGATTATTAAATAAGAAGAAGAAATATTATATAAAAGTTAATAGTCAATTAGAAAAGAGAGAAATAAGGAAGCAACTAAAAAGAAAATTAAATAAAAAAATTATTATATAAGAAGTTGATAGATAAATATGAAAACTAAATTAAATTAGATACACTCTGATCACCACCCTCTGTTAATCAATACCTTGAGTTGTGATTCTAATCCTGAAGCCCTTTTCGCTTTGAGGCAGCGTGGTTTACTCACACAGAATTTCCAGATTTTTTAAAATCCAATTGGTGGAATATTGTTGATGTACATCATATGTTAAAGGAATCTTTGAAAGTATGGAACAACACAGTGTTTGGGCATATTCACCAGCGAAAAAAACAAATTCTTCGAGGAATGGGAGGTATTCAAAGAGTAAATTTATCAGGTAGAAATAAGTTTCTAGATAAATTGGAAAAACAACTGCAGGAAGAGTTGGATGAGATTCTGAACCAGGAAGAAATACTATGGCATCAGATATCTCTGCCGGCAATGGATTAACTTTGGTGAAAGGTCCCAGGGAAGGATGGTTTCCCAGTTATCTTTTACCAGAAAAATTGAGGAGTTGTAGGAAGCAGTGTCAGTGATTTTCTCATATCTATATGGTGTGACCATAATCAAATAGAGGATATTAATACTACAATGCTGGTGCTTATCCCAAATTAAAAGTAGAGAAACGGGAGTTTGTTAATCAATTGAGATATATTTTCCTGTATATTGTAATTTATAAACGTCTTACAAAAGTATTTGTTAACCGTTTAAAGAAGATTCTACCTCAAATTGTCTCTCTTTATCAGGCTAGCTTTGTCCTGGGAACGAATATTCAAGACAATATCATAATTGCAAGGAAGATGGTTCATTCTATGGAAAAAGCTGAAGGTAGAAAGGGATACATGTTTATAAAAGTATATCTGGAACAGGCTTATGATAGACTTAATTGGAAGTTTGTGGAAAAGGTGCTTTATGAAATTGACTGCCAACAAGAGTTTGTGAATTTGGTGATGCAATGTATCTCCACTCCATCTACTATGGTTTTGTGTTATGGAGAGAAAACTAATTCATTCAAACCTACAAAAGGTACTAGACAAGGTGACCCATTCTCACCTTATTTATTTATTTTATGTATGGATAAATTGTCTCATATCATTGTAGATGCAGTAAAAGATAATTCTTGGAAACTAATGAAAGTAGGGAGACGAGACCCTTTAGAGAATGTTGGACGAGAGATAGGCGATGGGTCCGTGGCAAGATTCTGGAATTATCAGTGGGTCTCTGGGGAGCGGCCTTTACAAGAAAAATGCTTAGTGTAGCTAAATGGCAGTGAACGAAGCCTATCTGTGAATCAGTTCCTAAATAGTAGCAGAGAATGGGATTTTCAGACCATCAGCAGAGTTGAAGTTCAACTTCCACTTCACCCTCACTCCCTCTTCGAGTGATGGAAGAGATCATCCATGTTGGAACGCTCATTCTTCTGGGCAATTCGCTATTTCAAGTACTTATTGGAGTCTGACTCACCTTGATGACTATCCTCAAGATAGGATTTGGAAGCTCATTTGGAGATGGAGTGGAACTCAGAAAATACGGATATTCTTATGGAAAACAGCATTAAATAAGTTGGCACTCTAAAGAACTAAGAAGCAAATGGGCGAGCACATCCCCTGAATGCCATCTCTGTACATCTCATATAGAGAACAAGTTACACATCTTACGGGATTGCCAATGGGCATCTCAGATTGGGACCCATTTCCTCGACCTGCGAAGAGCTATTGAATTTTACACATGACAATTGCAGGATTGGCTTTCCGTTAACCTCTCTGAAGACTTGGGACGAAGGGATAGTATACCGTCGAGTTTGCTGTTTGGAGTGACCTGCTGGTACCTTTGGTATTGGCAAAATCAACAAAATATTAAACTGAGTTCACTAAACCTATTAACCCCTCTCAGATTATCCTTGCATATGCGTCTGAAAAATTTAAAGCCACATCAGAGTCTAAAACAAGCAATGGTATACAGAGGGTGGAGGTTATGGTTGCTTGAAAATTTCCATTACCAGGATGGGTGAAATTTAATTCTGATGGTGCTGCCCAGGTACCCCAGGACTAGCTGGTTGCGGGGGACTGCTTCGCGACGAAGATCGAAGATGGATACGGGGGATTTTGTGAAGAATTTGGGAGTTTATAATGCTATACAAGCGGAGTTGTGGGGAGTCCTCATCGGTTTGGAGCTGGCATGGAAGGAGGGTGATAGAAAACTCATGGTGGAGAGCGACTCGCAACTAGCGATTAGCCTACTACAGCAAAATGCTAGTGAGAGGCCCCAATAACTACTGGCGTCTTTGTCAGAGGATTCAAGCTTGGTTACAGCATAGTTTTAGGGAAGGGAACGTCTGTGCTGACTGGCTTGCCCGTGCATCGACCTCCAAGTGAGCTTCAAGCCTTCATTTATGGAGACTTAGCGGGTGCCACCGCCGGCATAATGGATTTAACGGTACTCATATATAATTTTTATATTTATTATTTTATTATTTATCACTTATCATTATTTATCATTATTATTATTTTATAATATATTAAATATTAAAAGTAAAGGATACAAAATGTGTAAAAAAATAGCATGTGCATATAATTATTCTTTGCTTTGAGTTGTCTAGCTCCCTTCAATTACCAAAAAAAAAAATTAAAGAATATAAAATTAGAGTGTATAATTGGCATAATTTGAAAGCACATCATATGCGGCACAATTGTGGCATATATACTCAATTTTTATTTTATATAATATAATATAACATATAGAAGATAGATAGCTAGATAGTTAGTTAGTTGTATTCTTATCTACTTACCTTTTGTTATAAATATGTGAAATTATTGTGAAAGTTCTAAAATGAAACTTTGTTTTATTAACTTATTTTGTAGTTAATGAAAAAAATTTAAATATGATGAAACAAGCCTTGTATCACATGGGTAACATACTATAATATCACAAGATTTAAAATTCTTTTGTACGTTTAGAATAAAAGAATTAAAAAATTTTTTAAAAAAATATAATACCTATATTATATGTAAAAGCTGGGTATGTATTTGACCTATACTAAAATATAATATTTGTACTAAAATAATAATAATGATAGATGATGGTATACTATAAATAATAATAAAATATAATATATAAAATATAATATAATATAAAATATAAAAATCGTATAACAAAAATTAGTGAATGAGTATCAGTAATCTGAATAAAATTGTTTATTTTTCCTCTCTAAATCACGAACGTCATCATTGTTATGGCCATCATCCCTCCACCAAGATGACCTTTCGGTGCATTTAATAGCAAAGATCTAAAGATTCTTAAGAATGGTCAAATTAATCATCATTCAAAGTTTGAAAGAATGGAAAAAGAAATGGTACCAAAAATACTTTAGATACCAAATGAACAGAGGATAATATGCTTTAAACCAAAAATCGTTAGTGCGAAAAATTTAGAGTGTGTTCATAAACCGCCGTGATATTATCGGTGATTTTGTTTTAATCTTGATCATTAATTATTTACTTAAAAATAATTATTAACTTTCTTCATTTCGTATTTTGTGTCCATTGTAAGTTGAAGTTGGAAATCTTTATCAGATAAATAAGGTGTGTTCTAAATTTATCGATATTTTTGGGTTTTTTTATAATTTTTTAAAAAAATAGAAAAAATCAAAAAAATTTAAAATTAAAACACAATCCTTAAAAAAAATAAAAAAAGTGAAAAAGTTAAAGAAAAGGTAAAAATGATTCAAAACATATAAAAAATTAAAAAGAAAACAATTAAAAAAAGAAGAAAAAAAACGTGAAAAAAAAATAAAAAGCACCCCGAGGCAGTCTTAGACTATTTTCATTGGGGGCTAGGGGCTAAGGAGAAAATAAAACTAAACACATCAATATTTATTTTGAATTTTTTGAATTTTTTATTAAAATTTTATAGTTTTAAATTTTAAAATTTTTTTTGTAGTCTTATTATTCTAATATAATAGTTGAAAGAATTTTTTTGTTATGAAAGAGAGTGAAAGGTAAAAGTGAGGCAGGAGAGAAGAAAATGTATGGTAATTTTTATTCCATCTTTGAGGAAATATATATACAAGTAATCTATATTCGTCTTTACAAGAAACAAGGAGCTTTCTAGCATGCGAAAGTTATTTACATGCAAAATACAAATTTGAAATGAAAAGTTATTTACGTAACATGCGGAAAGAGAGCCGAGAATATTGTTCTTCATTACATCAGCAATACTAAAAAACTTAATAAAGACAGTACACAACAAGAGATAGTTGTTCAACCAAAATCTTTAATCCAAATCTAAAAGGAAAGCAAGATGTGAGTTATCAATTGTCATATTGTGTAAATTATTCACTACAAGAAATTTGAGTTTTAGTGGTGACTTTTCTGTGACGAACATAAAAGTCGTTACAAAAACTAGGTTTTCTGTGACGACTTATAGATGTTGTTACCAAATGTAGTTATCAGTTATTTTTAGTGACGATTTTTCAATTTTGTCACAAAATCCAACCTTTTCAGTGACGATAGTCATTTGTCGTCACAAAAAATATCCAAAAGTCGTCACTAAAAGTCAAATTTTTGCCCCAAAGTTAGTAGGTTTAAAAATTTCACGATTTAGTGACGACAATTAGAATGTCGTCACTAAAAACCTTTTGTGACGATTTTGACGTATCACTAAAACAATGTTTTTGTGACGACATCCTAATTGTTCTCACTAAAACAAGGTTTTATAAACCTTCAGTGATGACAGTTATTTGTCGTCACTAAATGTCTGTACTAAGGGCTTTTTGTGACGACTTATTTGTCGTCACAAAAGGTAAGTTAAAAAAAATCTTCTTTCACCCCTCACTATCACCAAACTCTCTTCAATTCCGTTTTGCTCGTTTCTTCCTCTTGGCCAGGTGCAACCAGCCACCATCCTCCATCGCCACCGTGCTCGCCTCCGTCGCTTAACCAACCACTGGTCTTTGCTGCGTACTACAATAAACTCCAACCCAACCATCAACGAACTTGGTTCCTTCTCCCTTGTATTCAACTGCTGAATGTCTTGCCAAGTAAATGCTAAATCCTAACTCAGTTAGCTTATAATTGTTCTTCCTTTGTTTTGTGGTTCTAATTTGGGGGTTTGTGGCTTTTCTAATTTGTGGGTTTGTGGTTTTTCTGATTTTTCTGATTTTGGGGTTTATGGCTTTTTGATTTGGGGGTTTGTGACTTTTCTAATTTGGGGGTTTAAGGTAAAGCATGTGCTAATTTGAAATGCTTATATAATATAATTGATGGAAGAATGTGTCCCTAATTTTCAATCAATTCCATATCAATCTCTACTTATATAACCAGGCCAGGCCGAATTGAGCCATCACTTGGGATGGGAATGGCCTTGCAAGGATAACTGGTATGGGATTGACTCCATGCTTGAGCTAAGAGAAGAGATTGATAACCCGACCATCCACATATCCTATAGCTTAACATTTTTGGCAACTAGTTTCAGCTGTAAACTCCTAAATCCATTGAATCCATATCATACTGGCCTTACTCAAATAAAAGCACCAAGACTTAGCCCCTAGCTAGCACAGAACAGACACCATAGGAAAGGGCACACCAAACCATTTTTGAACAAGGTCACCCTTACCACAGAAGAGTCTAAGCTTTGCCCCATGTAACTCCTATTTCCTTTATTTTTGAATGCACTAATAAAGTCTATTTATACGTCTAGTAACTTGAGACTACCACTTGACACCCTAAGCATCATGTTCCTCTTCTTCTGGTGAACCTATTGGTGTGGCCTGTGGGTGGGTTCAAGCCAAGGCTGCCATAGATACCCTTACCCTATAGGCACTTTATTATTTGTGTTTTGACTTATTCCCACCTTTCAATACCCTTACAACAATTTTTAAACATATGGGATCAACATAGGACGAAAGTTAGACAAAAATGACACAAAAAATTGCAACAGAAGATCTAAAAAAATTTGAAAAGTGGTCTAAATGATGAAATTTGGCCAAACTAGGGTGGTGCTCACTGTAAAGCGTGAGTTATACTTATCAGTTCATTTTCCTTCAACTGACCAATTTTCAAGCCATTCTGAGCACATTTGTCGTACAAAGTCATGAAAATTAACCTAAAACCACCTGTTTTCACCAGAAAACCACCAAAACAAGTAATCAAAGGGTCCCATTTTTACCATCAGCATCCTGGATTTATTTACTTTGAATGGAACAAGGTGTTGGTTGATATTGTGGGATTGGTTTAGAAGTTGAGCTTGTGTTCTATCTTTTAATGGAATTTAGGGGTTGAAGATTAGGCTGTTGCATGTGTTGCCAGGGAACTGAAGATTTTGATTCTTCATGTTTCTTGGGGTTTCATTACATTAAACAACTTCACAAAATTACAAAGTTTAAGGCAGGGTGATCATGGTGTAAGAAGGAAATAGACAAAATAAATTAGGTTAGTAAACTAACAAATGTGATGAAGTTCATTATTTATATTAACATTTTTACTTGAGAAAATTAATGCATATATGGATGCTCACATAACGTACTAGTTTAGTATAAGGATTCTCATATATCTCATTCCTTAGCATTGACCAAAATACAACTATCTGATAGTGTGGCTTAAATCTCAAAGCACTTGTGAAACCAACATTTTGCAACCTTAATTACTAGATAATAGATACTACTCTCGAGTTTAAAACTTAAAAAGTTTTTTTTTTGTTGCAATAATCTGGGCACTGTAATGCTTGTTAAGAAACAAATGATTGATCAATCACAAATACAATTGTCACTTGATGGCTTGTCTTTTGTGTCTTTAGCTGTGAACCTTTTATTTTTCTGCCGTTGAATGGTTAATTATGATTTATGAACTCCTAACTACTGTCTGTTTAGCCTCTTAATACATAGAAGAAACTTGAATACTCAAAAGACATAGAAATCCCCTTATGTTGCACAAATGTACACTTATTTTTATCTTGAGTTCCTTTCGTCTCCTTTTGATCTAAATTTAAAGGTTATTTGTTTATTTTCATATATTTTCTGCTACTTTCTTTTTCCCTTTGCATTCAAGGACTTGTAAATAACAAAGAGATATATATTTTTCTCTTTATAAATTATTTTTAAATAGTACTTTATAGAATTTTTTTTAATAGTGCAATAAAGCAAGCTAGTGTTTTATAACATAATTATAACATGAGCAACTTTTAGATTCATAGTAAATCCCATACGGTTGAATGCTAATATTGTATACATATCATTTTGATGTATAGTGGTTGTTGAAACTATCTCACTGTTTGTATAATTATAGGGAATAATGGTTGATAAAG
>JASKGM010087256.1:1652-9152 GCA_034509205.1 Ceratonia siliqua | reverse complement strand
TCTTCAATTTACCCACCAAGTGTTCTTCACATTGCTTTATGAAACCCACTGATTGACTCATATACACATCTTTAAATAATTCTCCATTTATAAATACTGTTTTAAGATCCATCTGATGGAGTTCTAAATCAAAATGTGCCACCAGTGCCATTACAAATCTCAAAGCATCTTTGTAGAGACTGAAGAGAAAGACCTCATTATAATCTACACCCTTCTTTTGACTATAACCCTTCGCAACAAGTCTAGTTTTATACCTCTCAATCTGGCCATTAGCATCAAGTTTAGTCTTAAACATTTACACCAAACTATCCTACAACTAACAGGCAATTCAACCAAATCCAAAACATTATTTTTCTACATAGAGAATAATTCCTCTTCCTTAGCAGCCAACCATTTAGATTGACAAGAACTATAAATAGCTTTCTGGAAAGTAACAAGATCAGATTCCATCCCAATATCAAAACCATGCTCATGCAAGAATGTAACATAATCTTTATATTCAATGGGCTTAGGAGTTCTATTAAGTCTCCTCAAAGGAGCAAATGAAATCTCTTCTTCATTAGCAACTAAAGTTGGGGCCTGAAGAGAATCCAAAACCTTATTATCCACAACTTCACTATCATTCACACTTCCCACTGAAGTTGGGATAATAGTTGTAGGCTTATTAATATGCTCTTCTTTAAACTCAATATTACGTGGATATAAGTTCTCATTGTCTTATTCATCCTCAAAATAAACAGCATGATCAGACTCAACAACTCTGGTACTGTGAGAAGGACAATAGAATCTAGAACCTCTCGATCAAACACAGTAACCAATGAAATACCCATTAACAGTCTTAGAATTAAGTTTCTTCAATTGTGGGTTATAAAATATCACCTCTGCTTTACAACCCCAGACACGAAAATATTTCAAGCTAGGTCTCTTGCCTATAAACAATTCATAGGGAGTCTTGGGAACATATTTGCTAGGCACCTAATTCAAAATATACATTGATGTTTTCAATACATCTCCCCATTGGAATTCTGAAAAAGTGGAATGACTGAGCATGGATCTCACCATATCCATAAGAGTACGATTACACCTTTCTATAACTCCATTTTGCTTAGGAGTATTAGGCATAGTGTACTATGCCTCAATACCACAGTCTTGTAAGAATTTAGCAAAGGGTCCAAGGTTTCTCCTAGTCTCATCATATCGGCCATAGAACTCCCCACCTCTATCTGACTGTACATACTTGATCTGCCTTCTAGATTTTAACTTAACTACAGTCTTGAAAGTCTTAACAGCATCCAAGGACTCTAATTTTTCATGAAATAAGTCAATCAAACCATACCTAGGAAAATCATCAAAAAAAGTAATGATGTATTTAAATTCACCTACGGTAACAAGAGTGATGAGTCCACATATATTTGCATGACTTAACTGTAGAATTTTAGTGCTTCTGGTAACTTCGCCTTTGCGTGACTTATCAGAAAGTTTTCCTTTGACATAATCAATGCAATTTCAAAATCAGAGAAATCTAGATTATGTAGAATACTTTCTTTAATAAGTCTCTCAATTCTTTCTCTAGAAACATGACCCAAACGTTCATGCCAAAGTATGGAAGAGTTTTTAGCCACTTTATCATGCTTTTTCCTAACAACATTATTAACAACAGAACAAGATTCATCAACAGATAAAGGATTAATATTCAACATGTATAAACCATCACACAAAACACCAAAACCAACCATAATAGACTTATGAAGCAAAGAGACTTTTCTATTACTAAAATTGAAAGAGAATCCACATCTATCCAAAATAGAAATTGAGATTAAATTCCTTTTTATGGAAAGAACATACATAGCATCTTTTAGTTTCAAAATATGATTAAAGGTTAAATTCAAAAAAAACATCTCCTACAAACTCTGCTTCAACTTTTGTCCCATTAACTATAGTGATTCTCAATTCCTCGTCATTTGGCTTCCTTTTCTTTTTGAATACCTGAAATAAGTACGTAATGTGAATAGTAGAACTAGTATCTAACCATTAAGAATAAAAGGTACATAAACAAGATTTGACTTAATACACACTAGAACTAGGGGTGTACTTTTTTCTTCAGTCAATTAGTAAACTTATAACAGTCAGACCTTTTATGCCTAAATTTCTGACAAAAGTTGCATATTCCCTGAAAACTAGGACTTTCATTCTTGGTTTCATGAAGTTTATCTGTTTGAACCCCACGTGGCTTAACTACTTGAATTCCCTTCTTCTTGAACTGTGGTGCAGAAGCAGAATTTAATTGTTCTTCACCCTTCTGACTACCCTTCTAGCCCTTAAAAAGTTTCTTTTTATTCTTACTTTTTGAGCCATGAGTAACCAATTGAACGCTATGAATTTTCTCTTTTCTAATTCTTTCTTCTTCTTGGATAAGAATAGAGATCAATTCATCAATACTCCATTGATCTTTCTGAGCATTATAGGTAGTCTTCAGCACATTAAATTGAGAAGGAAGAGAATCACATATTTGAAAAACAAGATAATCCTCTCCCAAATCCATTTTCATGGATTTCAATCTATTGTGCCAATTTATAAACTTCATTACATGCTCACGTATACCATTAACACCATCATATTTAGTGTTTGACATTAAAGAAATATATTGCTGCTTCTCATTCTGGTCAAACTTCACAAATTTCTTAAATAAAGCATCTAGGAATTCTTGAGCATTCCTAGTGGGAGAAATGCTATCCTTGACATTTTCAAGTATGTATTAATGTGCCAACATTAGACATACCCTGTTTGAATGTAGCCATTTTTCACGCTTGTTCTTAATTTATTTTCTCTCAGAGAAAGAAATATCTGCAGTAGGAACAGGGGTTCTTTCTCTTTTAATGCTAGATCCAGATTTGAGATAGCCAGATAAAACTTCGAAGAGCCAATTTATTCTTTATAGTTGGATCCATTGACATCTAAAATTTTAACATTCCCCACTTGCACTGACATATTTGCTGCTAAAGAACACAATGAGAGATTTAACACAAATGTTAACATGAAAAGTTAACAATAAAATCACACATTAAATAAATGCCAAAACACAATGAAGTTCCTTTGTCATTATAATCCTGCCTAAGGGTCCCGAATTACAGCACATAAGCAACTTCCACGTTATCAAACATTACATTCCCAAAGCTCAATATTGATAGGATATCAAAACTTTAGAACATAGCATTCAATGCACTCAATAACACAAAGAATTCTATTAATAGTGAGAGACCGATAGGGTAAGAGCACTACTAATTTATTTTTAATACATACACACATAGGTTACAATTTTCTCATTGTGACTCTTCACCTTGTCACTTTTATAACACTTGTAGTGATTGGTCCCGTTATTGGTCCCATGATAGGTGAGCTCACAACCATACAAATGTCCACAACAAATTATTGGATTGCTAAAAATTAAATTCACAATTTAATCTCCAATTTATTTATGCCAAAATATAAATTTCACAAATTTTCAACACTATAAGATAATGAAATAAGTATAAATGTAACTTAAATTAATTCAGCAACCAAAACTCATTACTAGAGAGAGTACCATACATGGACATATGCTAGTATGCCAAGAACCCACACAAAAAATTTTAGGTCCCAAATATGAGAGTACATTATTTTTTCAGTACTGTAAAGTTTTAAAAAATAAATGAAAAATAGTTGTGATACTAAAAAATTTTCCAAAAAATGTCCAAAAGGTAGTACTAAAAAAAAGGAACATATCTGAAGCAAGTGGGGTGCAAGACCCCACGCGGGTGAGCTTCACACCCCCCCCCCACACGCTTGCGATTAGGTCAGTCCCAGTCTGGAGTCATCCTTAACCTCCAGCTGGGCGATCTGCAACTCTGATCCTATGACCCGACATGGACCTACCTGCCACTTCTCCAGATTTTCTCCATTTTCTTGCTTCAAATTGCAAGGTTTTTCACTGATTTACCATATTTCCATGATTTTCTTTCATTCTCAAGGATTTTGAGAGAGAAAAACATGACCTTTGCTAAATATTTGAGGAAAAACCACAACTTTAAAACATAACTCCTCCAAGAAAACGAGATGTTCATGGAAACAACTTCAAAGAAACTCAAATCAGAAAGGAAAACCCATCCACACCCAAAGATAGTCATAGATAAGATAATGTAAGCTCGGATACCATTTGAATTGGAAAAGAACAACACATAAAAGAACAACACAGTATAACCATTCATTATCTAGATATAAGGCATGACTCAAGTCTGTATTTTTCGTTACCTGAACATGCATGGCGGGGCCCCACTAATTGTATTTACACTATGAGATGACTTATCCATAATGATCAACCCATTATATATATGACACATAATATATAATTTTATAATTATATATATATATTTGACACATATACAAAATGTTAATATGGGTTTTATAAAATTTATATATTTATGTAAGTCCACAAAAAGAATATATTAAATATTCCAACAATATGCATGAGAACAAGGTTTGTTTTATCATATTAATTGCTTTCTTCCTCTCTCTTTTTTCATATATCTTCAATTTGGACAAGTAAGATTAAGATCATGATTCACAAAAAACTTTAAGAAATTAAATAATAATTTAAGGAAAAAGGATGAGATCATATATATGTAGGTTTCTAGTGAAATGTTTTTGTATGGGCTGAATTTATCATATCATTCTTTAACCATACTCATAAAAAATATAAAAGTAAAGACCACACAAGATGCAGGGACCAAGGATGGCTGAATGGGAGGGGGGTAAGCCCCTCCTTTAAACTTTTGTTGAATTATATATATAAATTTATTTTACTATTTTTGTGGGTCTTTCTTATTTTTTGTTGACCTAATTTTTTTTAAAAATTTTATTAAAATTTTCTGACTCTCCCTCTCTTGCACAGTTTGGCCCCTTAGGTGATTTTTGAGTCTGTCCTTAGAAGGGAACCATTATATTAGTTAAAAAAAATTATTAATTTTATATGTAATCTATAAATAAAATAATAGGTTGTCTAAAAACAATAACTCAAGTTGCATCTTTCTTAATACCAAATGTTAGTTGATCTCACCATCGGGGGTTTAAATTCCTACTCCCTATCTCTTTGACATTGAAATACTATGTATAAAAAAAATAATAGGGTAAGTCCACCCTAACATTTTTCTATTTCTAGCCACTCATACATTAATCTAATTTGGATAAGCCTTATCATGTTTTCACAAGTCTTTTTGCGTGCAAAATGTGCCATCACTCTTTTCTATCAGCTCCAATAATTAATGACAAAGATTTGAGAGTGAGTGAGTGAGAATAACGAGTGTAAGTGTGTAACTATTCTCATGCATACCATGAAAGTATAAATTAAAGACAGACCAAATTCAAGTTTTGTATATAAGTTTTACATGTAAATTTAGAAAAACTCATTAGATTTTTATTAGTTTACGAGTTATTTTCTAAATATTTGAAATCATTGGAAATTAGTCCCTTTTTTTTCTCACATTTTGGTGTCAAAGTTGATAAATTAACATGCAATAAATTTTAAATATTAAAATATATACTAACTCTTACACTAATAAAAATTCAGAAACTAAAATAATTAGTCAATTTATAAATTTAGGGATCAAAAATAAATTGTCAAGAAAATAAATACAAGTCAATAATTAAGCTTACAATTTGTATGACACCAAATTTAGTCATTATTAAGATTGAATTGAGTTTGATATTTATAAGTTTGATTCCTATTCTTTTGTGTCCCATCTTTTCACCTTTTTTTTGTTTTGAGATGCATAACCTTTTAATTATAAAGCAGATATGATTGAAGTTTAAGTTTTAAACTATATTATGTAAAAATTTATCAATTTTTGAATTCATATTTTTTTAAAAAAATTAATCATTTAGTCTAATCCATGATTTGGATGTCCTTATACTATTCTTATAAATTTTATTCATCACATATTCTCATAAAATTTATATCAATCATTTTTTATGTATTAACTTTATTTCTTTTACGGCATTTTTATAATTCTATCTCTCCCTTAATTATCACATTTGTGAGATTTTGTTTGATGAGAGAAACAGACCAACTGAATGGATGTTATATATTTTGTCTTTGGTTAAGCAACACCAATTTCCAAATCACTATTTGTGATCTACCTTTTGCATCAATCCATATTAAACATGTACTATTAAGCTAAGACTTGTATTTATCAATATACAGTACACTTTCCACTAAATCAAATTTGTTAAAATGGAGGTCTTGCCAATGTCTTTTAAATGTTCCTATCTTTTCAAGAGTGTCATAGATTGAAATGAAATGACAACAAAAGGAAATAGATTTTAATCCTTTATATTTATTATCTGTTGGAACAGAATACCACAAAACAAACTTCTTGAGTTAGAGTTTAAAAATATTTAAAATATTATCATAATATAATATTATTATTATTTATATTTTATCATATAATTTATTTTTAAATTATATTTAACTTAGTTATTAAAATGTAAAAAAAAAATTTTGAGTTAAAATTTTTATAATAATAATTTTTTTTAGTATTACAATAACACTAAAAATGAGCTCCAGGTTCCTTCATTTTCTTTAGGGCAATAGGGAATCTTATTCTCTCTATCTCCCTCAAAGATCTTTAGGACCTTAGATTTTGAAAATTGGGTAGAGCCCACTAAATTTTAGGGACAATAGAAACAACAACATGATTTATTCATGTTTTCAATAGTTGTAGTTCAAATGAAATCTTTTTTTGTCTTTGTCTATCCAATAGAACTAGTGCAGCAACTTCATCTATCCAAATCCCCAATAAGAACAAAAGAAAAAGTGTTGATTAGCATAGTGAGACCAGACTTAAATGAAATAATTTTGAAAGAATCTATAGAAGATGAAGGGCACTGAAAGATTTGGTCTACAACAATGACCCATCCATTATTGGCCTGATATAGACACTGTGAGAGGCCACACATCTCCAAAAATTACTAGTATTCAACATTGGAAATTTCTATGGCCAAGTGAAACAAATCAAAACTTAATCATGGTAGGACCAGCTCAATGTTAAATACAGTCTAATAATAGATTTTTACATGTTCAGTATAGATATAAATCTATATTCTAAACTCATTATTTAGTGAGTAAATAAATGAATAAATTATTGTTTTGTTCTTTAAAAAAAATTTAAATTCTTAATTTATTTTTTCAAGGATTTTTTTCTCATAATTTAGTCATCCAATATGTATTCAATTCTCAAAATCGTCTTTTTGTTAACAGATATGCTAACGTGACTTAACAAAATATGCACTTGGTACCTATATAACTTAACGACATGATTATTTTGTTAACGAAATTCACATTGGATTACTAAATTAAGAAAAAAAATCTTTTGAGGATCAAATTAAAAATTTTTAAATCTTTTAATGACCAAAATAATAATTGAGTCTACATAAATTAACGGACTATATTGGTCTAAATCAAGTTGA
>JASKGM010087245.1:0-13854 GCA_034509205.1 Ceratonia siliqua | reverse complement strand
TACTTGCAAGCAAGCTAAGTCTAAAGTCTTACCCCATGGTTTGTATACCCCTTTACCTATTCCAACTCACCCGTGGATTGATATCTCTATGGACTTTGTTTTGGGTTTACCTAGGACAAAGAAAGGAAAGGATTCTATTTTTATGGTAGTTGATAGGTTTTCCAAGATGGCACATTTCATTCCATGTGATAAGACCGATGATGCCACGAATATAGCTAATTTGTTCTTCAAGGAGATCGTGCGCCTTCATGGAATGCCAAGGAGCATCGTGTCGGATAGAGATGCAAAGTTTTTGAGCTACTTTCTAGAAGACTTTGTGGAATAAGCTTGGCACCAAGCTCTTGTTTTCTACCACTTATCATCCACAAACAGATGGCCAAACTGAGGTAGTCAACAGAACTCTATCTACTTTATTACGTGCTATCATTAAGAAAAAATTGAAAAGTTGGGAAGAATGTTTGCCACATGTTGAGTTTGCTTATAATCAAACCTTACATTCAGCTACTAAGTTCTCACTATTTGAAATTGTATATGGTTTTAATCCACTAACCACTTTGGATTTATTACCTTTACCTGTTGGTGAGCATGTTAGTTTAGACGGTCAAAGGAAAGCTGAGTTTGTGAGGCAATTGCATGAGAAGACCAGGCAACATATAGAGAAGCGGATGGAGCAATATGTTACACATGCCAATAAAGGGCGTAAGAGAATGATTTTTGAACCCAGCGACTGGGTTTGGGTACATATGATAAAGGAATGGTTTCTAACCCGAAGGTGTTCAAAGCTACTTCCTAGAGGAGATGGTCCTTTTCAAGTGGTAGCTAGGCTTAATGATAATGCCTACAAATTAGATCTACCCGGTGAGTATAATGTAAGTGCTACATTTAATGTTGCTGATTTGTCTTTTTTTTATGTAGGTACAGATTCGAGGTCGAATCCTTTTCAAGAGGGGGAGAATGATGGAAATCTGGATAAGAGCTCAAGTGTTGATCATTTACATATTCGCGAAGGCCCAATCACCCAAGCTCGAGCGAAGAAGATTCAAGAGAATTTTGAAACACTCATAGTTGAGGTTTGGGCTCAAGAATTGAGCCAAGAAGCTAGGAATCAACAAGAGACCCTGTGCATGATTTGGGCCTTGGGATAATGAGTTGATATTCCAATGTACGGATCTGGAACGTTTTGGCTATATTTTTCGGGCTTTATTGAATTATTTTCATTAGGCTTCAAAGTGGTCATCTATTGGACCCATTATCTTTTAAGACCTTATATCATTTTTTTTATGCTTATGTTGTTGGGCTTATGTTAATTTTTGAATTTATTAGTTCTGCTATTAGGCTAGGCTGTTTTGCTATCCTTTTAGGAGGGTTTTCTGATTATTATAAGTAGGGAGCCTTTCTCTTTTGCGGAGGCAGATTGGATTTTTATATGAATGAGAGTTGCTCTCTTTTCCTTGGTTCTTTGAAAGAACTAAATAGAACTTGTCAAGAACCTTCATTCTTGTGGCGTTCTCCCGGCTTATCACTCTCCCTCTCTCTCCCCTTCTAGAGTGTAGTGCCCTCATTCTTGTTTTCCTTTAGGTTATTTTTGAATTTTTGTGGTTTCTGTTCTTGGGACTGGTTGGTTAATTTTCGGACCTATTTTGGAAGATCTTTGGGGTTGGAATCTTTGCTCCCTTGGAGGTTCGCATCAACATATGAGGACCATCAATGATATTGATGCTAAACATTGGCAAAAAGCAATGAGATCGTAGTTGAAATCTGTGTATTCCAACAAAGTCTAGACTCTTGTATATCCATCTGAAGGGATAAAATCCATTGGGGCAAGTGGACCTATAAGAGAAAAAGAAGAGTTAATGGGAAGGTAGAGACCTCTGAGACTAGAATAGTAGCTAAGGGTTATTCTCAGAGAGAAGGTATCATTACAAGAAAACCTTCTCACTAGTAACTATGCTTAAATCCATCAGGATCTTATTATCCATAGCTACGTATCTCGATTATGAGATATAGCAGATAGATGTTAGTATCACATTTTTAAACGGTAACCTTGAAAAGCGCATGTGGCTCAACTAGACAATTTCATTGAAAAAGGCCAAGAGCAAAAGGTCTGCGAATTGCATAGGTCCATTTATGGACTCAAGCAAGCCTCTAGGTCTTGGAATATAAAATTTGACGATGTTGTCAAGTCTTATGGATTCTAGCAAAATGCAGATGAACCCTGTGTCTATAAAAGGATACAAGACAAAGGTTGTCTTTCTGGTACTCTATATAGATTATATTCTACTCATTGGGAATAGTGTAGGAATGTTCTCTATAGTAAAAGGATGGTTGAATCAACAATTTGATATAAAGGACCTGGGAGAAAATAGCTATGTTCTTGGGATCCAATTAATAAGAGATCGCGACCTACATTGATAAATTGTTGACAAAGTTTGGCATGTAGGATTCCAAGAGGGGTTATATACTCTTTAGGCATGGAATAAAACTTTCTAAGGAGCAATCACTAAAAACTCATCAAGAAGTTGAGCGAATGAGACGAATTCCTAATGCATTAGCTGTGGGAAGTATGATGTAACCATGCGTTGCACCAGACTAGATATCCACTTTGTAGTTGGACTGGTTTACAGGTTTCAAGTCAAACCCTAGCATGAAACACTAAACTGCAGTCAAGTGTATATTCAAGTATTTTTGTATGATAAAGAACTATATGCTGGTATATTCTAGAAGTGACTTAGTTCCAAATAGGTACACTAATTGAGATTTCAAGTCTAGTGTCAATTCAAGAAAATCAACGTCAGGATCATTTTTCACTTTGGGTGGTGTAGCCATAGTTTGGAGAAGTGTAAAGAAATCTTGCATTATTGACTCCACCATGGAAGTGGAAGTTGTTTGGCTGTTCAAGTTCCTTATGGATCTTAAGGTGGTTCCAGTAGATAAGTATCACTCTTTATTGTGATAAGAGCGAAGCTATGGCTAATTCAAAATAACCACAGAATCACAAAGTAGCAAAACACATTGAGAGAAAGTATCATCTCAGATTATATAGTGTGGGGAGGTGGTCATCACCAAAATAGTGACAGAGAAGAATCTAGCTAATCCATTTTTACAAGAACTCTTTTGTAAAAGAAAATTGAGGGCCACTTACAAGGACTAGGGAAGTGTCATACTTGTTTTAGGGCAAGTGGGAGATTGTTGGGAATATGGTGCCCTGGAAAGCAAGTGTATTCCTAATCATGGAATAATTGACATGCTACAAATACATTTTAATAATGAAATAAAGAGTTTATTTTTGTAAGCTTTGTACTCTAGCTTAAAGGTACTGAGATTCTATATCTACCAAGATACATTTGCATGAAAGTTATGCACATGGATATATGTATATTTGGATGAATCTAAAAGAATGTTCACAGTCATTGAACAGAGCTGGTCACTCTATTCAATGAAGATTATAGTGTCCAGATTATCTCCTTTGAAAAAGTAGGATTCTCCTTTAAGGGAATGGTAATCTCAAACCATTAAAGTAGTTAACTTCAAGTATTAGCAGTCTTATGAATTGGAATCAAGTGATATATCAAGCTCGAGTTACTACCATTACTTTGAACTTGCACTTACACATATGCACTCGCTTTAGGACAAAAATTGTCCTAAGTGTCCTTGGTATGTCTCAACGAAAGAAATGCTTGTCTTAATTAAGACGAGAGTTGTCTTAATTGGACAAGAAGAATTAACATAGCTTGTTTTAATTAAGACAAGAGTTATCTTAATTGGACAAGGGAGTTTTTAGGACATGGAATATCATAGTTAAGATAAGTGTTGCCTAATTAAGACAACCATTGTCTTGGTTGATAAATTTGAAAGTCAAATTTCTAATTTAAAAAATTTGAATTTTTAAATTTTTAAATTTTTTTTTGAAATTTGAAAATTGAAAATTTAAATTAGAATTTAGTCAACCTCCAAAAATCTCTTGGAGATTTTGGCCAACCACTCTTGGAAAAAAATATGATTTGTTATAAATTCAATTTTGAATTATCCTAAGAAGTTAAGGTCAAAGTGGGATAAGATAAGAATTGTAATGAGTTATAATTCCTAGTTATCATGTACACGTTAGAAAACTATGTTGCTAGGAGGTTGTTAAAGTTAAAATTCTATTATTTGAATTTTAAATTCAAGCACACAAGCTTTCAGCAATGGAAGAGCTCCATTTATTTTATTTTGATTAAATAAAATAATAATAAATTAAATAAGATAAAGGTGATTTTTCTTGATGTAACAAAAGATATAACACATCTAAAATCCCTAAGCACGTGTTGGCCACAAGAGGACTTTGGGGTTTGTTAGCTTTTCAACATAACCAGAAGACTAAGTCTTAGGATTGATATAAATACTAGTAATTAAGCATATAGCCACCGCACACATTCATTGATTGGAGGCATGAGAATTGAGAAAAGACAGATAGGCGTGTGAAGGAATTCATAAAGAATAAGTGTTAAATTTGGTTGGTGGAGAAGCTATCACTATTTCCCTATGACTACCAAAGTATAATTCCTTCCCATGTGATTTCATGTTATTCGTGTATGCCCTTTTGGTGTTATTATTCCACTACGTTTTATGGTTGGTATGGTCTAGTAAAAAAAATTAAAAATCTACGCCGGATATCACCTCGGGTAATTTAGAGATCCAACACTTTCTAGATACGCCATTAGAAAAACTCAATTAAGATCTTTATTGCCTATGAATTTTATTATATTTTACTTAGGAATCCATTTTGTTAAATCAACATCTATATAATTGGATTCATTTGTGGTTGCCATTATATTGAATAATTAGATCCTAATAAGCTCTTGATTTAACGAGATTCAGCTCCTGATTTGGATAGCATATCCAACAGATTTTGCTGCATGATTTCTCCATGATATTCACTGGTTTCCAATATCATATATAGAGCTATAAAATTGGGATGGGTTTGCTCAGCCCTACAAATGGGATGGGTTGGGTTCATGCTTTCTCAACCCACCATTTTGGTGGGTTTAGGGCGGGATGGTCCTTTTCTTTTTTTGTACCTCCTAAGCTCCCCCATTCTCCCTTTCCCCAATTCCCATTTCCCACAAAGCTAACGCCTGGACACTACTTCAAAGTTAAAAAAAAAAATTCTTCAAGTGTGGCTACTAGAATTCAAGCCTAGGTCTCTAAGGACACAAGGTGGAGTTCTTACCGCTAAGACACTACACTACAGCCACTATATGGCATGAGAATTTAATATTTAGTATGTTATTTTTTTGGCAAGTTGGTAAATATGTGACGTGCAACCCACTAGAAGATATTCAGGATTAATAGAATTTGTAAATATGGTAAATATGTGATGTGCAAAGTTTATAAATACTTGCACCCTCCCAATGAAAATGTGTGGGTTTTTCTCATTTAAATGAATTCTTCATATTTGTATATAGTATCATAGGTAGGTTGCTCTTCATTGGGAATGCTGAAACTTTCTTTCCGTCCCTATGGCGAAAAAACCATCAGAAACCCAAACAAAAATATTACCAAAACTATGATTGAAAAACCACCCCACTATTACCTGAGCATTTCGGATAGATTAGGTGACTTGATGTGTCTCACCCACTAAAGGGGACCAACTATTCAACATGGAGGATAGGAGTCATCAATGCAATGCGATCGAAACACAAACGGGTATTCATGAATGGAAAATTACCAAAACCAAAAGAAGGAAATCCAGAAGATGATGACTGACTGACTTATGATGCTATGGTGGTCGCTTGGTTGCTGAACTCACTCAATGAGGAGTCACATAATAGTGTTGCATACCGTAGTAGTGCTTATGACATCTGGAGAGATCTAGTAGTTTCACAGGGAAGTGGGCCTCGTATTCAAGAACTAAAATGACAAATTGACAAACTAGACAAGGTAAATTGAGAATATCTGCTTATTATACAAAAATGAAGGGACTTTGGGATCAACTTGATAGCTTTGCCAAGTCTCCTGAACAAGGATGTGCTAGTTGTACCTACGGTGTCTTGACCAAAGAAAACGAGGAGGAGAAATTGCATCAATTCCTAATGGGATTAAATGATTCCTATGCAATGCTAAGATCTAATATTATTTGTAAGGATCCTCTCCCACCCCTAACAACTACTTATTCTCTATTGAGTTTAGAAGAGGTGATAATGGCAAGGTCCATTGTGGAGGCAACAACATTCAAAGTATATGGTGCAAAGAAGAACCGAGGTCCAAGCAAGAGGCCAAAATGTGAACACTGCAGGAAGACAGGTCACACAAAGGAGAATTGTTTTGAGATTGTCGAATGTCCTTCAAATTGGCAAGGGAAGAAAAAAGACATTTTAAGCAAAAGGATCTATTAATGCAGCAGTGACATAATCTAAAGGAAAAGAGATGGATTTTCAGGGACAAGCAAATCAACCACAGATTATTCTAACTCCAAATGGATTATCACAAACTCAGTTTGAACAAATGATTGTTATACTCAATGGACGAAAACGAGGAACTCCTACTGTGAAATTTGTTGGTAAAGTTTCTTGCTCTCAAAATTGGATTCTGGACAGCGAAGTATCTGATCATGTTGTATTGGATTCAAAGATCTTAAAATACAAAATGCCAAAATAATCTACTTGCAAGTTACTCTACCAAATAGAAGGAAGTCACAAGTTATTCGTTGGGGTTATTCAATTAAATCAGAATATAGCTCTAAACGATGCTCTTTTCCTGCCAAACTTTACTTGCAATTTATCTTCAATTAGAAAAATTACCCGAGATTTAAATTGTTCAGTAACTTTTTTTCTCAAATTGATGCATTTTTCAGGACCTTCTCACCAAAAGGGTAATTGAAGCAAGTAGAGTGGAAGGGGGCTCTAATATTTTGAGGAAAGAAATCAAATTTGTGCAAATGCTGTGAGATTGAAGAACCAACCAGAATTGTTACAAGAAGACTGGAGCATATTCCATTTTCTAGATTAAAAGGTCTATTTGATCTTTCATTTGAGAATAAGAGTATTTCTCCTTGCAATGCATGTCATAGGGCAAGACAAACTCAATTGCCATTTCCCACTATAGTGAAAATATATCAAGAAATTTATTGGAATTAGTCCTTGTGGTTACTTGGGGACCATATGATACTAGCAAACATACTGGAACTAATTATTTTCTCACTATTGCTGATGATTGTTCAAGAAGAACGTGGGTTTATTTAAAGAAAAACTAAAGTTAGGCCCCATTTCTATTTAAACAGCTTTTTGAAAATTGTGCAAACTCAGCTTGGTGGATAGGTGAAATCATTTCGGTCTGATAATCTTAGGAGATTGTACATGGAAACTTCAAGAAGCTTGTGCTAAACAAAGGAATGTATAATGACGGCGGCACATTTGATAAATCTCCTACCACACCAATACTTGATGGAAAATCTCCATATGAAATTCTATTCAAAGAAAAATCCTCCTATGATCATCTTAAAGTGTTCGGATGTTTGTGCTTTGTCTATGTTAAACCTAAACCAAATGATAGTTTGCTATAAGATCTAGAAAATGTGTTTTCCTAGGTTACATTTCAGGAAAAAGGGCTACAGGGTAATGGAATAATTCAATACTAAAATGTTCTTTGAATCTCAGGATATTATATTCTATGAGGATTCCCTTCTTTTAGAAACTGAACAGCCATTGGAAAAAGCACAAACGCAGCTGCTACCCACTGTCATTGAACGTGAAGAACCAGTATATGCACAAAATCAACCAAAAGATGCAGGAGATTCAACCTGAGTTGGAAGAAAAATCAAAAAAAGAATACATGGAAAAAATATGGGCGAGCTGGCCCACCTCAACTTGCCTTTAGATGGGGCAAGGCTGGTTAGCAAGATTCACCTACCCTGCCCCTAGGTGTGTTTCTAACATGCCAAAAAATAAATTAAAATTTTAAAATTTTAATTTTTTAACATATATTAATTCTTATAAATATATTTTAAAATTTTAACATTAAATTTTTTATTTTAATTAATTAAATATTAAAATAAATATTATATATGCTTTGAAACCATTTGATATCTTTGTTTAATAAAACCATATTATAAAAAGTGTGAAAGTACTAAAATGTTTTTAAATTTTAAGAAATAATAAAATGGTGAGATAATATTTTTTTATAATTAAAAATTACTAGTAAATATTTATAAAGTAGGTGGGAGAAGTACTTGAAAGTTGTAAAATTATTTATTTTTTAAATTTTAAAATAAAATAATTAAAAGTTAATTAATATGTCACAATACATTTTTTAACTTTTCAGGATCACATGGCCCAAACTTTGTTTCTATTACTAGTAAATTGAAAGTCATTGTTATAAAATTAATTTGTACTTTTACTTAAAATTTTCACTTACTTCAATAATCTTCGGAATTAAATCATGACCTTTTTTAATGGAAATTGACTTCGTTCAAATAAAATCTATGTTGGATATTTTAATATTATATAAATATGTTCTGGAAAAGTAAAGATTAATTAGTCTTTGATTATTTATCGCATTGACAGTTACAACGCTCTATTATATTTTTGTTTAACTTTCAATGCTCTATTATATTTTTGTGAAACATATGTTTTTTTATCGATAATAGTAGGCTCAATTAAGGTAAAATCAAGACAAGTTTTAAAATAGAATAATCAATTGAAACCTTACAGATATATTTTAGTGTATTTTTTTGTATGCATGGATGAAGTTCTAATATACTTTCTGGTTTATCATATTTTCTAAGTTGATACATAAATTATACCTTTAAATTCATTCAACTACACTTAACCAAAAACTAATGAATTTGGTGAAATATATATAACATTGTTGTTAATTTATATTCTCTTAGAATGAACCTTTAATGCAAAACTAGTGGAGCCTAAGGGGTGATTTTGGTTAAGACTTTTGAAATTATTGGAGTCTTAATCTACACTAATTAATTTCAACACTGCTATCTTTATGTCTCACCTCAAATTAAATTCCTTAAAACGTTTTTGTTTCCTGAATTCATGGCTACCAACTCTTCACGTTCTATGTTTATTTAGTTTGTATAAGATTTATTGAATTCAATATTAAGAAATTTTATAAGTATTTATTTGTAATGATATATTTATAGAGACAAATAATTACATAATATAATTATGTTATTATAGGTACGAAGAGAAGAGATCAAATTATTAGAAAGAAGATGGATTGGTTTTAGTTTAAGAAAAAACATATAAAACTAATGTGTAGGTAAGAAGAAAAAAAAAAGAGGTGGGCTAGCTCACTTCCAACCCGCCTTGGCCCACTATGTAGGCAGGGTGAGCTAATCCGGTGTGCTCAGTCTATTTTGAAAACTCTAATGGAAAATTCTCTTGAAACATAAGGCATCTGAAGGAGAAATGATAGTTGAGAACTCAAGATCACAAAGGGAAAGAAGATTGCCACAAAGATTTGAAGATTATGTAATGACATATAAAAATGCTCCAAACTCCCCATTCAAGCCTACTGCTTCCATTAACCTATTACATGGTGAGCTATCTTATATGTAAATTTTAAATGATCGCAAGTGCATGAATCACAAATAGTTTAATAATAAGTTTACGTCAAGGTAAATCCCTCAAGGAATTGTAGTCCTTTGAATCCTTAATTATTTTCTTTAGAAATGCTAAATTTAACAAATAGTAAAAGAAACAAAACTAAACAAAATAAAATCCTAAGTGAATAATATAAAATCATAAACACTCTAACCAAATTATTTTGAATGATCAAAATTAATTAAACTAGAAAAATACAAAAATAACAAATAACAGTGAGTTAAATTCTATGGAACTTAATAAGGTTTAGCTAACTAACAAATCCTGTCTTGAAATATTAAGTAAATTAAACAAAAACTCCTAAGTTGAGATTATTAATTTTTTCCACTAAGGTTAGAGAATCCATATGATTAAGGTTAACTCTCACTTACAATTAACTAATTAATTTTTTTGATCCAGATAATTATTTAGTTAATTAATTAAGCACAAGAAAAAAATACAATCATTTAAATTAAATCAAATCAATGAATTTAATTTAAACTCTTGTTTAAGAGAGCTCAGTTAAGTGCAAATGATATGTCTAACACCTAATTCTTAAATACTTACTTTAATAGCAAAAAAATAGATGGCTACCCACAATTCATAATCAAAGAGTATTAAGAATAATGAACAAGAAATAATCTCAAATTTGCATTAAAAACAATCGACCAAAATATTTAATACATTTCTGGTAACTAAACTAAACACCCATAATATATTTAGCCTCTCATAATTAAATTTAACCCACTAAACTTAATTACCAAATTCCCAACAATATTGCAAAAACAACAAATAAAAAGAAACAAAAATAACAATGAAAATAAAGGAAATATAAATAGAAAAAGAAAGTCCCCCCATTGCAACAATGGCGTGGCTGTGCGTGGTGGTGATGGGCTTTGCATGGTGGTTGACTGGAGATGGTAACGCGACGGTGATGGCATGGTAGTTCGTGATGGAGAAAGCGCGATGAAGGTAGACGAACGATAATGATGATGATGCGGGGGAGATGATGAACCTACAAAAGATGATGAAAAGTGAGGGGAAAAGGAAATGGAGAGATGATGAAGAAGGTGGTGTGAGATAGAGATTCCTCCTACTGCTTGG
Organism: Ceratonia siliqua; assembly: GCA_034509205.1. NCBI lineage: Eukaryota > Viridiplantae > Streptophyta > Magnoliopsida > Fabales > Fabaceae > Ceratonia > Ceratonia siliqua. The sequence continues at coordinate 3,175 of JASKGM010087245.1, read as the reverse complement.
CGATGGCAAGAAGGATGGAGAGCCGAAAGAGAAGATGATATGAGATGGGAGGTGCTCCTCGTTATATAAAGAAGGCTGAGAGGGAGGGGGGCTGAAGATGACAGCACCTCCCCTCTCTAAAGCTCCTCGGCCCAGCAAATTAAGTCTCTTATTGCCCTCTTAAAAACGCACCGTATAACTTGCTGTTCTTTTTTTTTTTTTGTAGAAATAAGACACTTTAAGCTCCATATTAGAATTCCTGCAAATACCCAATAGAAACTCAAAGTAATGTTTTTCTAAAATAAAATGCATACAATAGAATAAAAAATATAGCAAAATATTAGGAAAAATATTGGTTTATCGCTCTCTCAAACACTTTCAGTATATTCTACTAACCATGTAGAAATGGAAGCAATGGATATTGAACCAAAACCTATGAAAGTGCTATTGTAAATCCAATATGGGAAGAAGCTATGAATAAACAGCTAGAGGCGCTTCATTCAAACAACACTTGGAGTTTTGTTTCCTTACCAAAAGAGAAAAGAGAAATCGGAAGCAAATGGGTCTTCAAAATTAAACGAAGAGCTAATGGGACAATCCAAGTAAAATGACTTGACTACAATGAAACTCTGGCTCTTGTAGCTAAATTCGCTACAATGCAGTGCTTGTTGGCTATTTCAGCAATTAAGGGTGGGAACGACTCAAGAAATAATTCCAAACTTTCTTCAAAATAAAGGACATAGGACCCTTGCAATATTTTTTGGGGTTAGAAGTTACTAGGAATCAAGATGGAATCTATGTAAATAGCACAAATATGTAGGAGATATTATAAGAAACGAAGGTCTAGAGGAGGAAAAGGTAGCACTAACAGCTATCCCACAGCAACACAATCTATAAAGTGAGATAGAGGGCTTTGATTAGCCAAGACGGTTAACAATGTCCCCAAAACCAAATCCTAATTATGGTCGTGGCACGTAAGGTAGCAACAGGAACAGTGTTTAGAGGGGAAATTGATGGAAGTCACGTGCATGAAGGCATACAGAGAATGGGGATCTCAAGTTAGTTGTGTAATCATAAATGTGGTCAATTGCTTTATCATTATGTATTTATGTTCAATTGCAATTTAGTTTTCTGTCATGGGTTACTTATAATTGTCAAGTAGTTATTAAGTGTCTTTAGTTTTGGGTAGTGAAGGAAGTAGTTGTTAAACTCTGTTATTTATATAAATTTTGATCAATGATGAAATAACAAGAATATTATCCTCGCTTTGTCGTACATTCTCACCTAAAGATAATGTTGGTCACTCAGATTTTGTCACTTTATCTAATTGGGACCTATTATTGTTATCAGAGCGAGGTTGCACTGGCCACCAACAAGGAAAGAATTGAAAGCTTGTAAGCTGGTCTTGGAGGTTTACGGGAAGGGATAATAAGAATGGAAGTAGGCGTGACTGATAGACTACACCAACTGGAGGAGTCTATCAATTGTATATTCAAGGCCATGTTTTAAAATCAAGAAGGATCCAGCCACCATAATGGACGTGGTGAACATTTACGCACCCACAGAGATGAAATTGAAGGCAGCAGATAAATGTACTCTTTTAAAATGGCAAAGCTTGAATTTCCTCATTTTGTAGGGGATGATCTAAACAAGTGGTTCAACTGATGTCCGGAGCAATATTTGCAAAGTTTGTCCATCAATGGCCGAGAAAATAGAGCATATACTTACCATGGACAGAGTTTTGGTATAATAAACGTACCATGCATCCACTAGGATGACGCTCTTCTAAGCATTATATGGGCATCCACGACCATCTATTCCAGTATATCATGACGGCATGACAGAGGTTCATGAGGTAGACTAGAATCTTCATGAACGTGATTAACTCCTTTGACTACTCAAAGTAAATTTAAAAATGTCAGTGAATAAGATGAAGCAAACTGCTGATCATCATTGACGAGAGATTGCATTCGAGGAAGGTGACATGGTGCTCCTTAAGCTCCACCTTTATCGGCATTTGTCCATTTTTAAATGGGCTCACCAAAAACTTGCTGCATGTTTCTACGGTCCTTTTCGAATCCTACAGAAAGTTGGCACTATCACTTACAAGCTTCAATTTCCCTAGGGGCATGCCTACATCTTGTGTTTCAAGTTTCATTACTGAAGAAAGTCATCGGAAATCATGTCGTACTGTCCTCGAAGCTGCCACTAGTCACTGATGATGGGGTATTCATGCTACGACCTCGCTACATTCTCGATTAGTGCTGGGTTAGATGAAGTGCGAAATTAATGGAGGAGAGTTTGGTTCAATGGCAACACTTACCAGTCGAAGAGGCCACTTGGAGCCAACTCAAATGCTCTTGGACAACTTTGCTGACGTGAACCTTGGGGACAAGGATCTACCTGGAGGGGGAAGAAATGATAAGCCAAGATGGTCAACAAGGACCTTAAAATAGAATCCGAAATATGGTCATGGCTCGTAAGGTACATAGTAGTAAGAACGTGGGCCAGAGTGGAAACTAATGGAAGTCATGTGCATGAAGGCATACATAGAATGGGGACCTCAAGTTAGTTGTGAAATCAGAAATGTGGTCAAATTCTTTATCATTATATATTTATGTTCAACTGCAATTTAGTTTTCTATCATGGGTTAATGATAACTGTCAACTAGTTAGTAAGTTTCTTTAGTTTCGGGTAGTAGAGGAAGTAGTTGTTAAATTCTGTTATTTATAACAGCTTTGATCAGTAATGAAACAAGAAGAAAATTATCTTCACTTTGTGGTACATTCTAACCTGAAGAGAATATTGTTCACTTAGCTTTTGCAACTCTATCTGACTAGGACCTACCAGACTTACTTGAAGATGTGCTACATACTGAAGACTTGTAGGGCAACTCATCTATTTGACTGCGACTTGACCGGCTAGACATCTCATATGTTGTACAAGTCTTAGGCCAATTCATGCAAACACCAAGAGCTCCTCATCTTGTTAGAATTATTTTAATATGGGCTGCCACTAATTGTATATTTGATGTTTTATAAATAAATACTGGTTGTTATGGATTCAGGCCAAATAAAGTATGGCCTCAACCATGGGATCAATCTTTTTCTCTAAAGGCAATTCAACATGAAAGATTGTAGATCTGGAGATGTACCCATTGTTAAAGGAGACAAATTTAATAATCGTCAATGTCCTC
>JASKGM010087212.1:0-13857 GCA_034509205.1 Ceratonia siliqua | reverse complement strand
TCCATCACCTAAGGTATTCACCTCCTTGTCTGGCTGTATGACATGATGCGCTGATGTGAAAGTGTTGAGTATATGGGGGATACCCCTACTGTTCTTCTTTTTTGGCTTGAATTCATATCCCAAGCCCTAGCGACTAATGTTCTCGACAATCTCAATGGGTACAAGTATGCCTTGCAGGCTTCGGCCTAATCCTTTGCCTAGCTGATATCCATTTTTCGCCATGATTTTTCCTATAACATTCCTGGGTTGAATAGGTTGCTTATTCATGGTCACTTTTTTGGAAATTTCCAAAGCTTGGAAGGAATTCTCCAAATCCAAGTCAATGGCTTCCATGTAAGGCACTAATGATGGTTTGGAAATCAGCATCTCTTCTTCACTATGAATGGTTACAATCCTTCTCCCATCAATGAACTTGAGCCTTTGGTGTTAGGATGATGGCACAGCCCCTGCTGCATGAATCCAGGGTCTTCCTAATAGCAGCGTATACGAAGGCTCGATATTCATTACCTGACACACCATTCAAAAGGTACTAGGTTCGATCTCTAAATTTAGGGTAATGTGTCCTTTAACCTCTCTTTTGGTGCCATCGAAAGCCCACACTACGAGCTCATTGACTTGTATGCTTTCAACATCAACCGGTAGTTGCAATAATGTGGAGTATATCAGCACATTTAGCGAAGAGCCATTATCTATTAACATATTCGAGACAATACATCCTTCGCATTTTGCAGTGATGTGAAGGGCTCTATTATGATTGCTCCCTGATGCACTTAAGTCCTCTTTCGAAAAGGTGATTATGTTGGACATATTCACGTAGTTCACCGGTTCTTCAAATTTCTCTGGAGTAACAGTGGGACTGATGTATACTTGATTCAATATTTTTTTGTAGTACTTTCCTATGTATCTCTGAACCAAGAATTAGTGACAAGAATGAGATGTTCGCTTATGTCTTCCCAAGCTACTTCATAATGTCATATTCACTCTGCCTTAGTATTTTGAGGAACTCATCCTCCTGTTTGTGGTTTGGCTCTGGTGCTAGCTCCATTATCGCTTCTTTTCCTTTGTTTTCTATTTCTGAAGTTTCCAGGGCATATACTCTTCCACTTCGGGTTATGCTTCCTATAGCCAAGTTGTTTGCAATAGTGTCCCCTTGATCTGGAGGTAACTCTGTAATTGTTATAGGGTTTTGAATGGTCACTGTTGGGTTGTATACCCAAGGGACCGCTTTATCACTAGCGTAAGGGAACGGTGCCAGTGTACTGATTATCATGACTGGTATTGATATTATATTTATAGGTGGTGTTTGTCGAGCTGTGAGGGTTATAGGTTTGGGGAAAAACCCATCTCTACTGATCACTGCGACCTCTAGTATTTGCTTCTTTCTTGAGAGTTGTATAACTCCCAAGGTGATCCATCTTTGTAAGGTGTGCTGAAATGCCTTGTAGTGTTTTATATCATGCCCTTGGGCTGATTGGTGATAGATACAATAAGCATTTGGGTTAATATGTTCCTTATCTAAATTTATCTCTTCAGGGTTCCCCACATCAAACTTTGATGAACTTAGATTCTCAAAGATTTGTAGCTTGGTCATTTTTATGTTTGAGACTTTTCTTATGGAACCCCGTCCTTCTAAAATAACCCCAACTTGATTATTATCCTGATGGTTAGGAAGGGGGTTGGTGTTGATATTGGGGTTTATGTAGTTCATCTTCAGGGGCCCTATTTTAATTAACTTCATGACCTGTCTTTGAAATGTCTGGCAGTTTTTTATTGAATGCCCTGCCACACCATAGTGGTATATACATTGTTTGTTCGACTTGTACCACACTAGGTAGGGGGTTGAATTGGTTCAGTGGGCACTGGGCTGATGAACCATTCATCAAATAGCTTCTTGTATAGATTTGGGACATTTGGAAGTCCGGGAATGGTTCTGAATTTTGGTTCCGCTTCTTTTGCTGGAGATTTTTTCGTCCTTGTTCGGACGTCTGTCGTTGGTTATAATTGAATTGATACCCTTGCCCCTTATTTTGGTAGTAGGGATGAGAGTCATTTTGGTAATCCTGGCGGTTATCCTACACATAACCAACTTCAGGCTCTTTCTTCTTTGGCGAAAAGTTCCTCTTCTGATTTGATCCGTCGGGTTCATTACTTCCCACTTGGATTTTTTCGTTTCAAATCAACACTTCTATCCTTTCACCTGCTTTAATAAGGTCTGATAAATCATTAAAAGTATTACGCTCCATGAGCCTTACATATGGAGACCTTAGAGTTCCCAAAAAATAAGAACAAGTTTAAGAATTCAACATTGGAGGTTGGACTTCGGATGCCAATTTCCTCCATCTCTGTGCATACTCCTTGAAGGTTTCCTTTTCTTAAAAATTTGTCCTTGATCATGCTCCTATTGAGAGTACAATACCCTATAACGGAAAACATGGCATACAATATACAGGGATCCATGTCACGTGTATATCGTTTTAAAAGAAATTCAAATCCTATGTTCTTTTGAAAGTATAATACTTTACAAAAGTAAACAAAGTTAGTGAACACCTAGGGAAATTTTTTTTTTAAATTATCACGTAGGTGTCACCTTGTTGCGTCTTCATTTACATTGCCTAAGGAATCGTGAGAGCATGGCATCTTATAGAAGAACATGGTGAGCAATTCATACGCTTGATTAAGTACACAGTTGAGAATAAAAGATTTGGATCTTATTTATTGATCCCAAGAAATACAATATTCATAGTTCAAATACATTTATCCAAACGATAGATAAGCTTTTGACATAAGCCTAGGAAAGCTACTAAATCAGGAGACGATCCTGGTACTACTGTCACTTCTGCTCGACGAAACCTTTCAATAAATTCTGGCAGTTTGTCTTACACCTCTCCACGTTTCTTCACAAGTGTCCAAGAGCTGAGTGGCTATGTCATAAAGCATATGATAATAATTCCTTCATTCTGCTTCCAAGTGTTTTTTCTGATTAAGGTATGCCATGATATCTGTTGACACTGACTCAATCATATTTAGAACAATTTGTTTCATGTTATTCAGGCGGGCTATCTTTGCTCTTGCACCCGCTAAAATTTTTCACAGAAGGGTGTTGGTAGATTGCTCTTGTACTAAAAGATCATCGACTTGCTTTGACTTTTTCTTGGCCTGAACCTCGTTACTCTCCATGTGTTGAGCATTCCTCCTAGCTTGCTCTAGATCTTGTATCTAGAGTTCTTGATGCTGCCAGAGTTTTTCTTTGTCCTCCCGGATTCCTTTTTCTAGCTCTCTTACCCACTGATTTAAAATTTCATTTGCTTGGGTTAAGCTTGAATTTTCTTCTTTAATCATTGCCATACTTGCTTCCAAGGTTTCTACTTTAACCTCAAGCTTTTTGTTGTTGCTCAGAAGTAACTGGTGGCTATTATGCAGGTGGAAGGTTTTCTTGCTTTTGGTTTACCCATTCATAGTATTCTTTGGTAGCCCCTGTGGTCTTTTTCCCTAACGCTGACTTGCCCATAATTCTCTTGTCATCTTAGGCGTGCCTAATTTTCATAATTAGGTTTTCATTTTCCCCTTGATCATAATAAAAGGAAAAACCCTCATCCTGGTTGGCACCTTTTGTAGGAAAGCCCTGTCTGAGTGCCACTGTCGGGGAGTAATAAATGGACCATGTGACACCTATTAAAGGCACAAAAGGAAAATTACCATAGCTGTATATTATTTCTTCTTTGTTTCACCACGGTAGTTTCCACAAAATTTCCTCATTTTTGGTGTTAAGCAACAGTTGTTCCCATTCAATCGTATTCCAGTCTTCTATCCTCAAGGGGGTGAAGAAATCAAATGGTCGCAAATTTGGCATTCTTGAATTTGGTAGTTTCCCTAGGAGATGAGAAACTAGCCACATATATAACATGGGCAGACAACATTTGAGCTTCCCTCCTTGATGTTCTTTAGAAAAGTTGAGGGTGAGGAATGACTCTGCTAGGATAGCCGGTATAGGGCTAATTCCATAATGTTTCACAGTATAATAAACGCTAATAGCACTTCTACCCACAAAACTGATTGCTGAAGGGAATAACACTAGTCTATATATCATTATTGATAGTATTTCTACCACCAAGGCCCACTGTTTTTCTTTGACCAGTTCTTCTAGATACTTCTCAAGGTACACTTGAGGTAACCCCTCTACTTGTCCCTTTTTTGCCATTTTTGACTTAACCTCAACAGTATCTTTGTTCAAGAGGCTTGCTATGGACTTATTTGATATGCTACAACCCGAGTAAAAGAGGACTTTTATTGGATTGTGATACAGGTATATTGATCATTGTGACATATTCTTCTATAGTCAGAGTAAGATGGGCTTAAGGCAATGCAAAACTCCTAAGTGACGAGTCCCAGAATTTTTGCAAAGCAACAAGGGCTGAAGACTGAACTGGTATATTGATCAAATTCAGGATTTTCCCATGTCTATTCTCTATTGATTCTAAGAACATCCGGGGTAATGACCTCTCAACAATCCTTATTTTTTCCAAAGCTGCCATTTGTACTAATACGCCTGTTCTTTTCTTAGTTTAACTCATTTTAATTCCAATCTTTTTTTTGGTTCAAAAATTTTGACGCCAAACCTATAATGGTAAAGAAATATGAGGCAGTGTAAAAATCAATTTTATGCATACTGATGTCAAATACAATATGAGATTTAAGGATAAGAGAGCATGCTCTGTAGTGTCCTAATTAGGTTTGATTCTTCCTATAAGGTTGTTTATAAGGTCATAATATTGCAAGATTTTGGGTAGCTCTATATTCCTCATAAGAGTGGCTTTAGAACATATTGGCCCCACTAGAATAGTAAGGATCTCGACTTCCTAGTTTAATTGCATGGGTGGACAGAGCTTCCATATGAACTAACCAAGTAAGTGAGTTAACAATCTGAGCGAAGGCTTTCATGAATACCTGGGGGGATCCCTCTAGGCATCACTACGCCACCTTCATTTCTCTCTTAGGGTTCACATAGACCTCGGAATAGGGCCCAATAAGTGTGTGTAAAGAACGTGAATGGTGCACAGTATGTGATGAGCATGCAAGCTTTAGTCCTAATATTTACCCAAAGGAAACCCCAAAAGGAAACATAATAAAGTAGTTATTTGTCATCTACCCGAGGGTGTGAACAGATATCGCAAATATTATCATCTACCCTATGGTCCCAGCAATTCATACCATATGAAAAGCAATTAAACACGCACACTTATAGTTGCAAGAAAATAACACAGGTACAGCATCTAAAACAGATATTTGTAAGCAGCAATAAATAAAGAAATAGATGGGGTAATAATATATTAAAAATCATACAAAGCACAAACAATTCATAATAGGCTTGACTCTCTAACAGTCCCCAGTGGAGTCGCCAAACTGTCACAACATGATGGCTAATGAAAAAGCCATCGTTTTATGACTTTAGGGCGCATAAGGGAAAATGCAGAGAAAAAATGGGAGTCGCCACCAATTAATTAGAAGGATAATTGGGGTCCTTAAAGAAAGGAAAACTGGCCCTTGGAATCAGAGGAAGGATTTGGTTGTCTAATTACGTGTGAGGAAGGTGTTAGGCACCCCACAACGTCCATCCCTAAGGATGGTTACCCTAAATTGTTTGTGCTTTAAAAATTTTAATTTATTTATATTACCCCTTTTTTATTAATAAAAGAATAATGGACAAAGATAAAAAAATAAATAACTAGACCTACCTTACCAAGTAAGTGCCTACGTACCCCGAAAGGGATCAAGGTAAACGTAGTTCAAAAATATTTAGATAGTTTGATTAAGTGAGATGTATGATCTCAAACCTGTGAATGTTTAGGACATTAGGGGAACCTGAAATTCCATTGAAAGCCTGGAAAGTGAATTAGGACATTGGGAAGAATATACCTCCACTAAATGCCCCAGAAAATGGAGACTTTGGGAAAAATAAAATTCCACTGAAAGTCTAGGAAAAGGGATAATTGGGACTTCAGGAAAGATGTACTTCCATTGAAAGCCCGTGAAATTTAGGACATTAGGGAGTATGTAAGTCCATTGTATGTCACGAAGGTTTAGGACTTTGGGAGAATAAGATCCCCACTAAAAGCCCATGAAAAATAGAACTTCATAGAAGATAAACTTCTACTAAAAGTATTTCAAATGTGAAGAGTGAAATTTATAAAAGTAGTGGAGCAAAAAAAGTATCTATGAAAGAAATGGGATCAAATGTAATTCTTGCAAATATCAAGTCAAAATATAATTTTTGAAAGTATAAAGTTCAAACTATAATTCTTGGAAATATATGGCAAGGATGCCATTTTCCTTTGAAAATATTTTGGATTCTCTTTAAGAATGGTAAATTTTGCTTGAATTTTATGGATGAATACATTGAATTAGGCCATTGGAGCCCTTTTAGAAGTATTGGGCCTTGAACCCTCTTTTTTGAAAATAATCTCATCCTTTAAAATTACTTTGGGTGGGTCTTTGGAACCCCTTTTTTTTCTTACTCAAATAAGTATAAATTAAATTTCTTTCTTTCTTTTTGTTTTAAAAAAAAGAACTTTGTAGAGAGCCATTGGAATCCAATTTCGAACCTCCCTTTTAATACCCCAAAAAAATATTTCATAAGAGACTTAGGCTATCAAAGCCCACTTCTTTAAGAAGTTTTGTTCAAACTTTATCTCTTGACCTTTGGCATTTCATTTATTTTATTAAAAGCACTTGAAGCTTTAAAATGAAAATTTCAAATTCATTATGGGATTTTTTAGAAGACAAATAAAAATAGATAAACAAATAAAATGAACTATTTTAAAAAACTACACCTCAAAACATGCAAGGACTAAACCTTTAAAAAAATAACATGGGTAAAATGAACTATGGGAAAAGGTTTATGTCATTTGTACAAATAAAAAATAAAAAAGATTACTAAATGAAAAGAAATTTATACACAACCCAATTAAGAAGAAATATGAAGAATAGCATATGACCAAACATAAAATGCTGCATGAAATATAGCATTATGAGCTCAGGAGCCAAAAAAGACATTCTAGGATCACTTATACTCTTGCTTCGAGTGGACATAAAATTCCCTTTACCCAAAAGAATGTTTGGAATTAACCCCAATTTGGAAAAACAATTAGATATAAAACCCCACTTTCTATATTAAGTTATTGTATGGGAAAAGTATTTCCAATTCAAGACTAGACAAACCTAAAGTTAGCTTTAGATTAGGCTTGTAACCAGAAAAAAAATCGTGTGACCACTGAACCAAACCCGTATACAGCTTAGAACCCCATTCCCCTTATGATTTTGAAACATAATAGGCTAAGTTAAATTCAAGGACCCACATTGTAGCACACAATCCGGTTTAGAAATCCTTTCAGCAACATACTTTGTGCAAAACTAAAACAAGGTGTACAAGTATAGATACCATATACTTCCCAAGCAAAAGGATACCGAATTCAAAGGTATGAAAATCTGGTGAAAGGTTATGATGTTAGTTTTGGGCTGAAAATTTTTTTGTTTGAAAGTGGTCACCCATTATGATTGATATAATTGAAAATTAATTTTTAAGGAATTTTTTAGGGTTATTAAGTCAACCAGACTAAGGTTGCAAGTGTGAAAAGATATTGAAATTTTTAATTTTGATATAAAATCCAAAACCTAATTTGTAATTCTTTGGGATTTCAGTTTTTTTAATATTTTTATTGGATCCAAATAGGGGTTATTCCCTTTTTTTATATTTATGTCCTAAATTAAATAGAGAGACATTTACTTAAATGATAAAAATTTAAATAAGCAAAGATAAGATGGTGCTTGAGTGCTAAGGGAGCAAGTCAGCTTTGTAAAATGCTGAATTTTGCATTTTAACCAATTTGGGCTTGTGTAAGCAACCATAGCATAAGGGTCAATAAACTGAACCTTATGAAATAGCTTTATAAGGGTTGAAACCCTTCTCACTCGATCATATGAAATTTTATAAGGGTCATTTGCCTTCTTAGTCCCTAGTAAGCTTGAGGTTGTTTGGAGGTAAATCATCCTAATTCCTTTTATTTTTCTCTAATATCAAGTTCTTGTCACTTCTACTCTAACTTCTTAGGGTTTGATAAGTGGGTTTTGATGGAAAATAGTAGTTGAAAGGTTGTCTTGTCCTTGAGGTGTGTAGGAAGGTTTTAGATCATTATGTTGGATTTTTGGTAAGTCTTCTAGCAAGTTTGAGTAATTCGGTAATAACATTTTTGGTTTTTAGCATTTTTGAGTTTCTTAGGTAATTCCCAAAGTTTGAGTAATTGCTTCCACGCATTCTGGGTTTTATAAGGAGTTTCAAAATTACTAAATAGACACTAATCAAGGTTTACCTAACTTTCTTATAGCTCTTGGGTAATATTCCATCAGTTGGACATCTCTTGAGTATTCTGAGCAAATAAAAATATTGTGAGTGGAAACATCTACCCTTTACTTGACTTGTAATATGTTTTTATACCATATTTATTATATGTTTACTACATTCAAAGTATGAACGGCTATGAAATATATATTATAGAAATGGTTGCATGTATATCGGTTATCTATTGGTTTTGCAAGTATGTAAAGATTTTTTTAAAGGATTGAGATATGACCTGATAATTTTTGTATACTTAATAACTAAAAATAGGTTTTAAAAAATATGGATGCTTTGGAAACCTTGGGGAATTTCAAAGGAGTTAGCTTTGTACTTTGCAAATGGTTTTGGTGTATTGTAAAACATTGATTTTATATTTCAATGAAGTATAACTTGTACCATGTTTACTACTTAGGTTATCACATGGGTTATGATATGTGATGTACATGTACATTTGCTATGGAGGGGAGAACTTGATTTATACATAATGACTTTCACATGAGGAATGAACTTGACATCGGATAATTATTTTTTTGTAAACTTTCAAAGAGAACAATTTATGGCAAATCACCTTATGATTATAATTTATTTTTGAGAATCTAGTTTTGGAACTAGTGTAATGATGGTGGTAACTTCACAACCCTTGGGTAGATATTTCTGAAGTCCACCAAAGACCCTGTATATAATTTACATTACTACCTAAGGGACCTTTCTATGCTGGAAAAGAATTCTTACCACCCGAAGATCATTATGGGTTAGTACCTCTAGTTGAGTATACTCTGGGATGAAAATGCCATCATGGTAGAAACTAACCCTAACTAGAAATGATGTGATGCTTGTATATGCCACCTATTGAGAATACTCTAGGTCAAAAAGGGCATGATTAATAGTAGGATAGAACCCTCCTACTTAGACGACCTTAGTGAATGAACATCACCTATAGGGAATAGTGAGTGACCCCCACTAGTATAATATGTTTTTATATGAATATGGTATATAATTTCCCACAAGATTTTGATGAATGACCAATTTATGTTATGAAATGAGCCAAGCATGGTTTTTTGTGGTTAAAGGTTATATAAGATGAGCTAGTAAAGTTATTACTATTTCTATGTGAAATTTTGGTTTAAACTGAAACTTATGGACTATGGAAATTGTGACAAACAATCTATGAAATCCATGTTCTACTTGATTTGATCATAATGAATTATATGATTTGTTACTTATGTATTATGTTTTTAATTAGCATTTGATAGATTATTCATTTGTTGAGCTTATATGACTCACCCTCTCTTTATTTATGTTTTTAGTTTTGAGTGGTGTCAGAGTTTCTTGTAATTAATTTAGCTCTACCTACTATCAGTTTCTAGTAGGATTTCCTTAATGAATTAGGTGATTCGACGATGTATAAATGGCAAATGGAAATATCTAAAGGTATAGTATAAAAATGTTATTCTTCCTTTGTCAAAAACCAAATGAATGTCATAAATCATATTCATAAGAAAATGTAATAATATGATGGGGTTGCTTATGGTTCCCTATAGGTGAAATCAATTCACTTGGGGTCCTCGAAATAGAGGGTCCAATCCCACTAGTAAGAATGTCCTTTTCAACCCAGAGTAATCTCAACAAGTGGCATAACCATGTTTCTCATCATTTCTAGCCAATGTTGGTTTATACCCCAACAACCTTTCTGTCCTAGAACATTCTCAACTGGATGTACCATCCTAAAACATGTCATCTAGTGGTAAATATTCTCCTTTCCCACTCGGATAATGCAAATGATATGTAGGGTGATATGTGCACCTAAGGAATTTTTCCTTAAGGGTTGTGATGTCCCACCATTAAAGTTCCAAAACTGAAATATTAAGACTATACAATTTAGCATAAGTGAAACCAAGTTCAAAGGAAATCAAAATCTCAAATCACAACTCTATAAGCCATGACACTTTCTCTTTGAAAACATCATGAAAGTTATTCCAATCCATTCATACATTCTTTTCATTAAGTAGAAAATTCATGATACAAATTTCTTATTTCCATGACAAATCATACACAAAAGCCATTTCACCAACAATTTGTATTGACACAAATATACCTCACTTAGTGTACAAAATCCAAATCTCTTATCATGTTCAAGTCAAATTTCAAAGAAAACTTCTTTTGTTTCCTCATCTCACAAAACTTGTCCCAAACATATAAAGTCAGGATTTCAAACTTCAATGTTTCAAAATTTTTGTATTTTCCACTCATAGGTATATTGACATTTCAATATAAGTTGACAAGGTAAATAAAGCATGATATTACTACCAATATACATACTTTCAAAACACAAACAAGTGGGGGTTTATAAGTTATACATTTTATCATTCCTTTACATACATATCAAAATAACATATCATTATAATCATATGAATAAGTCCAAAGGACATAGTGTATATCAATTTAAGTTCAAAACTCATTATATTTATCACATATATCATGTAAGAATGTACTACTAGTGTAGTAAAGGGTAGAATTATCCACTCCTAATCTTGGTATTGGTTCAGAGTACCAAAAAAGGGCCAAATGTTGGAAATTTACTTAAGAGCTGTAAAGAATTAAGGAAAACCTTCCTTAGAGCCTAGTTAGTTACTTTAAAGCTTCTAGGAGTATCCCAAACAAGAGCATCTAGAAAGTATTGGTTTTGGGTATTACATGAGAAACCCACACTTGCTTACAAGTAGAAACAGTACTCAAAATCACTTAGAATTACTAGAAAATGTGCCAAAATGCTAATTGGTATGAAGAACAACTTTCTTCTTCTTCCCACACTAACTTAGCCCACAACACCTAAATTTTCCCTAAAATCCACTGATCAAATCAAAGAGAATTGGTGCAGAAATGGTATATTATAGTTGAAATTGAAGAAAATGTAAGAGATTTGAACCAATACCTCAAATCTTCCTTAAAACCATCAAGAACCTGAGATAAGGCTAATGGATTCAGAAAATGACCTAAGTCACGAATGTACTTTTCTGTTTCTTTTAGTTTCTTTCTCCACTAAGTTCGGTTGACCGAACTTTACCAACTGGTCAATCATATAAGACAAAAATACAAATTTTAGAAAACTCAGCACACTGCAATGCTGGGTTGCCCCTAAGACCTTTCACCATTACAGCTTATTTACATTTAAGTAAATGTCCTTATTTTCTTTTAATATATATTTTAATCAAATTTTGATTTAACTCTTCTTACATTGCAAGTATGCATCCTTCATCTTTCAAAGCTTCTTCAATGCCCTTTGGTTCAATATGGGATATGAATGCTAGACTGTTGTCATGCTTGTAGGATGATTTTATTCTTAGTCCTTCATTTGGGTTGCCAATAATGAAATCCATGGGACAGTTTGCATCACTTTTCCATTCCCTATGAGTCTTTAGATGAATTACAGCAGACACACTTCCCTCTTCTTCAAGTTGAGCTATATTTTTCTATATTTGTTGTTCATTGTTGTTTCCACATTGTTAACATTGCTAGATTTTTCAATAATTTTAGTTCTGTCCAGAATATCTTCATTTACATTAATCTCTAAACTTTTACTCAAAAAGGGGTTAGACTCATCAAATATAACAAGCATTGATTCTTCTATAACAAGAGTTTTCTTATTGAACACCTTATATGCCTTGCTATTGGTAGAATACCCATGAAAAATTCTTTCATCAACCTTAGCATCAAATTTTCCTAGATTATTCTTTCCATTATTTTGATTAAAACATTCACAACCAAAAGCATGAAAATATGTCACATTGGGTTTCCTACCCTTTAAAAGCTCATAAGGTGCTTTTCTAAGTGTAAGTATAATGAGAAATCTATTTAGAACATAACAAGTTGTATTTACAACTCCAGCTCAAAAGTGCTTTGAAAGAGAATTTTCACAAAGCATAGTCCTAGCTATGTCAAGTAAGGTTCTATTTTTTCTTTCTACCACACCATTTTGTTGTGGTGTTCTAGGACTTGAAAAATTTTGAGACATACCATGGCTATTGCAAAGATTTTCAAAGTTTTTATTTTGGAATTCTCTTCATGGTCACTTTGGATTTTAAAAATATTTAGCTCATGTTTTTTTTTTGAATCCTTTTGAAAAGAGTCTCAAAAGCTTTACATGCATTATCCTTATGAGCAAGAAATAATACCTGAGTGAATCTAGAGTAATAATCTACAATGACAAAACCATATTTCTTTCCACCAAAACTATGAATTTGTGTTGGTTTAAAAAGGTCCATATAAAGAAGTTCAAGAGGCTTGGAGGTAGAAATAAAATTTTTATATTTGAAAGATGTTTTGGTTTTATTTCCCATTTGACATGCATCACATATATGATCCTTTTCAAAGTTTAGCTTCTGTAACCCCATAATTAAATTAGGTTAAGAAATTCTAGAAATGAGATGCATGCTAGCATGTACAAAATGTTTATGCCAAAGGCATGAATCATCTTGTATATATGAGAAACATTTAATTTCTTTTGAAGATATATTTTCAACATCAAGCACATACATATTTTCACATCTATTACCAACAAGAACAACACACTTATTGGAGATGTCATGCCCAATACAATGTTTTAACTCAAATTCAACTTTATGACCATTATCACATAATTAACTAATGCTAATGAGGTATGCTTCAAATTCTCAACCAATGCAATATGATTAATGCAGCATGTATCATGTAACATAATCTTTCCAATGCCAATAATTCATCCTTTACCATTGTCACTAAAAGTGACACAACCATCATCTATTTCTTGTAAGCTGATAAATTTTACGGAGTCTCCTGTTATTTGCTAAGTACATCAACTATACAACTACCAATGTGAGCTCGTTGACTTGGATTTTAAGCACACCTACATTGATGGTCAAGCAGGTTCAAGTACATAATCTTTCACGGGTCCTTTGGAGTTAGTTGATAAGGCCTTTGCATTCTTGGGTACCCACGTCATATTAAAACAACTGTTATTTCTTTTCAAATAACATGAAGAGCTTATATGACCATATTCATGATAGGAATCACATTTTCTATAGATAGATCTTTGTTGGTTTTCCTTTTGTTTATCAAAAAAATTTTCTCCATTTGAAGATTTAGGAAAATCAAGCATTTCTTTGATGTGATCTATTGTACATACAAACCTATTTTTATATCTTAAAATCTTAATTTTTTCTAGCAAATTTTTCATAATATGATTTTCATATTTGTATAATTCTTCTTTCAAGAAAGCAACTTTTTGAGAAAGAGACATATTATCTTGTAGTAAGTTCTTAAGTTCAATTTCTAGATTTTCTTTTTCTTGGTTGATCTAAAACAAGAGCAGTAACAGCATCAACATCAGCTAATACATCACCTACTGGAGCATCAAGATGTTCATAAGAAGGAGATTCATATAAATCATTTATTACATATTTCTTGGACGAACATTGTTGCCAAAGTTTTGC
>JASKGM010087201.1:0-13858 GCA_034509205.1 Ceratonia siliqua | reverse complement strand
TTGTGTTGCATAAAGAATTTGTATGTTTAAATTGGATGATTCTGAATTGCACCCAAATATTCTAATCTGGGATAAGAGATTCATTTGTATGCCTCGTTGTTCAAACTCCTGCTGGTTGTTGTTCTTAGGAGGTCATTATCCCCAAATCTAGGTGATTATGCTTCAGATAATGTTTTAAGGCGTGGATTGGTGATGTTCCTGGTAAATTGAATTTAGTTAGCTTTGACTCATGAAGGGTAGTTGGTCTGTTGGTCAGGGGGTTTTCTCCCTAATAGATGATTTGGTTTCGTTTGGAATAGGATTTGGTTTTAACCTGAGGTTAGAGGGCCAATGTCTTGGATTTGAAATATGATCCACCTTTACAAAATACTATGGACGGATGGTCGAAGTCTCACTCCTATGTCTAATTCTGAGTGATGTTTGGGTATGCCAAATCAGGTTCCTTTTTAATGGTGTGAAGGCTGTTTAATTTTGGTTAGGATTCTCATCCTGGGTCCATTTTATTTCCGTTTGTTACTACTTATCTTAAAGTTCCTAATGATAGCATTAAGGCGTCCAAAGTACTTTATAAAGATATGTCAGTTTTAAAAGCTTGTTCTATGAGTTTGGTTCCACTATGAAAGCCTGGAACGTATTCTAAAGAATAGGTGGGGTTTTGGAAATCCCATTATAAGTAAATTTGATTTTGGATTTCAATGGATATAACGGAATAAATTTTATTTTTAATGATTTTGGAAAAGGGGTCTCAAGAGCCCATTAAATAAAAATACGTTTTGGGGCTTCAATGGTCCTTCAAGATAATTTGCTATCTTTTAGAATGAAGGAAGGTTTGAATGCTTATTGGGTTTCAAAAAGTACGTTTAATTTAAATACTAAAAATGGAATCAAGGCCCAATTAGTCCAAAATGGGTTCAAGGCCCACTTTCATTTTAATTGGGTAACGAAGGCCCATTTAAGTGTTTCAAAAAAGGTTTCAAGGGGCCCAGTTCAGGATTTTCTAGAATAATAAAAGTTGAACTTATGAAAATATAATCCTCTCCCAAATGGCTCCAAGAGTTCAAATAATTCAAATAACTATATTTTGACCCCTATATTTTTAAGAATTATATTTTGACCCTTAATATTTTTCATAACATCATTTTGACCCATAATCTTTCAGTGGCTGCACTTTAACCCCATACTTTTGAGAATTACACTTTTTACTCCACTATTTTCATAAATCTCATTTTGACCCCACTGTCTTCATAAATTTCATTTTGGCCCCCTTTATTTCCATAAATCTCATTTTGATCCTTATTCTTTTCAAATCTCCTTATCACCCTATTATTTTTATAAATTCTATAAACTCAATGTTTAATGAACTTTCAGTAGAAGTTTATCTTCTCTGAAGTTCAGTTTTTTTTAGGCTTTCCGTGGAATCTTAATTCCCCAAAGTCTCGGGTTTTCACAGGCTTTTAATAGAGATATATTCTCTTCAAAGTCTTAATTCACTGTCTAGGCTTTAGGTGGAATTTAATTTTTCCTAAATGTCCTAATCCCTTTTAATTAATTAATTAATTTAACTAATCAATTTCGAACTACGTTAGCCTTGATCCCTCCTGAAGTACGTAGGCACTTACTTGGTAAGGCATGTCTAGTTATTTATTTATCTATCCTTTCTTTTTCTTTGTCCATTATTTTTTTTTTATAAATGGGGTGATTATAATATAGTAAAATTAATTAAGCACAAACAACTTAGGGTAACCATTCTTAGGGGATGACGTTGTAGGGTGCCTAACACCTTCCCTACGCGTAATTAGACTCCCGAATCATTCCTCTAGTTTCGAAGGTCAGTTTTCCCTTCTTTTTTAGGATCCCAATTATCCTTCTAATTAATTGGTGGAGACTCCAAATTTTCTCTGCGTTTTCCCTCACGCGCCTCAAAGTCATAAAATGATGGTTATTTCATTGGCCGTCACGTTGTGACAGCCTTCTTTTTAAAGGTAATATTATTCACTTTGGGCATATAACCAGCTTTATTAGTGTTGTTATTATTTTTATTCACATACCTTTTATTGTTGTGGGAAGTTGAGCTACTTTGCACCAAATTAGCCTTTGATGTCATCTCCTTAACTTTGGTTGCATGAAGCTACTTTTAGTTTGTATCTTCAATGATGATGTGCACAATGAGAATATCCAAAGATAGCTGTTTGTTTGTGTGCTTTAATTGCTGCTTATAATCGTTCCATGATTCAAGTAATTTTTCAATCAAAGTACTACAACAAATTCTTCTGGGAGATTAATCTTTTTAGCTTTCAGATTTTCTACAACTTGTGATATTCATTAATTTAGCTTTTGATTTCCTTGTCATCAACCATCTCCCCTTTATGGAATTTTCTAATTGCAAATTTTTACTTGCTTATGTTTTCAGTTATATATTTGTTGGTGATAGATTCTAAAATCTTTTTAGCTTCCTTGTAGGAACAGTAGACATCAAATAGTTCGTTAGAAATAGTACTAATAATTGTATGTCAACAAACCTTATTTGCATGAATAAAGTGGTATATTTTATTTGCATCAACAGATCCAGCTTTAGGCTTTACTTCGGTCAAAGCAAATGCAATTCCATGAACATCTAAGATGGAGAATACCCTTTCTTGCCACCGTACCTCTTAAAATTGTTGCCATCAAATAACTCTATTTTTGAGATATCAAGAAATGGATTGGCATAATGTAAGGAGGAAGGAAGAACTGATACAGAAGCATTAGCAGAGACAGGAGGAATAGCAGACGCAGAAGGCTGATCAACTGTAGGTGGAGTGTTGTTATTTTCAGTCTCCATAGATAACAATCCTTTAAGATTGTTGAAACAAATATTAATGAATGAAGACTGTAAAAAAAATTAAATGTTTGAAGCGTGTATTATACTATCCTCAAAGGATTACTCTGTGTCTCTATTGGTATAAAGACATAACAACGACAATCCTCCTAATATACAACAAACTTTCTAATTATTGTACACTCAACAATCAGGAGACAGAAAGCAGCAGAAAATCAAGAAAACTAAACCCAGTAAGACATGTAGAAGAAAATAGTTAGCAAAGTAAGAAATTTTCTTCAGTTCACTTCATCTAGTGATGTGAGGCATTATCTTTTATAGGATGCTCACTATGTGAACGTTTTAGTAATTGCTGCAAGTGAATGGTAAGAAAAAAGAAATATGCCATAAAGATGGGGAATAAATTTCCACCTACTTCACTTTACTCCTTCCTTCACACGCAACCTTTTGATAACAAGTATTGAGAAAAGAAATTATTTAAAGCCCACACTTCCTCACACACAACCTCAGGACTTTTGAAATATACTATTTTCACAACACATGAACCCCCAAATCCTGGTGTAGGCTATAATTTGCCAATCGGCGCGGTAGTTGACTTCTCTGTAAGAGTGAATGAAATGGATTTTCCATTCCTCCTTAGCCAATATTTATCCTTCTATCCAGATTGATCTCCCCATTTACAGATTGTTGGTATTTTACCTTATCTTCATGCTTAAGTCAAGAGACCTAAACCAGGTAAATTTCTGCTCACACTATAAAAAGGGTTAGGTAACTGACTTTCGAATTTTTCTTGCATAGCCATGGACGTGTGTTAGGTAAAAATTTGTCATATAATAATACACAAATAAAAGCTGTGTTTAATATTATTTGATAAGTTTATGATTAAGAATGATGTTAGGCTTGTGTTTATACAAAAATATCTCATGACTTCGTAATGTTAAGTCCACAAATTTTCTCTATCCATCGGTATAAAAGAAATTTCAAAAACTTTAGTCAATAAGTCAATAGATCTTATCATCACTTGCTTTAACATGCTTACGTGTGACCATTACACCTTCGCTAAAAGATGAGGAAAAAGTCAAGTGAATTGGCTCTTGATTTTATTTTAACCTTATAGCAAGCTTTTAGGTTAAATAATTTGTGGACATTTCTATTTTTTACTTGATTATGAATCAACATGTCCTTATCTTTTCAACATCACATGGAAATTTCAAACTTGTCACATCATTGAGGGTTGAAATTTCTTGCTGCTTAAGTGCTTATAATTCATTGTACCTTCAATTATTTCTCCCTTTGGCACAATATTCAGAGTCAATTAGTCTTGGATTGACAAGTTGCAAGCACAAGGATGCTTCCTGTAATAAGCGTAACGCCTCCATTCCCATATAAATTCAATACTCTACCATGATTCAATAACCAAAATTTCGAACTTCACTTTCGATCACTAAACTTTGAGCAGCTTCTGGCCATGAATATCAGACTGGGAATACTTATGTGCTCAAGCTTGCCCCTCTTGAACTTCTTAATAGAGTCAATAGGTCAATTTTTTGCTGCTGCTTCTCAATCACAATTCACCGCGGCTTCTGGGGAGAACTTGTTGAACAGTGAAGAAGACGTTGGATCAGCTGCTGCTAATGTAGAAGCCCAAAAGCACTTTCGACAACGCATAGGTCAACCTTAAATTGTGTCGTTTCTAATTGCTTCTTCCGATTAGGTATGTTGCCTTTTGAAGTGAAGAAACTTCAATATTGGCTGCTACAGGTACCATGTGTACCTAAAGCAGCCTGAAACTTTATAAACTTCATTTGACTTGACCCTCTAATCCATATGCTGATACTAGATAATGATTATACGGAGTTGTACAATGAAAGCATTCCATATTCTACCTTGATCTTGTTTGGCAAATAAGGAACATGAGCCTATGAATATATAAGATTTTAAATTCTGCTAGCTACTTGTCAAGTTTATTACTAAGACCCCACCCTCAAAATAAATTCTTGTGGTAAATTGATTTATTTATTTTTTCTATCTTTAATCTACTTGCTCATTTATTAACTCATAAAGTATCTAAGAATAACATATTTCACCAAGGACACATAATGCAGGACCATTTAAGGCTATAAAGATGATGATTGGTAATACTTGTCCGTTGGGTTTTCTCATCCTTATCACTTTAGTATATGATGACATGAATATTGAACTTGAGACTTCTGCAAGTTATTCAACTCTTTCAGTGCTATACAATACTTGGTGGCTTGCTAATCACCATTATTGATTTCCGGTCTCGAGAAAACACATCAATTTAAACACGTGCCAAATTATTTATAATTTTTCTTTCTAGTGAAATTTAGCATGCACGCCTGAAGAAAATTTACAATAAAAATAGAAAACTAAGGATGAAGTGTACACTTACTATCTGCAAAATTTGTTGAGTGCCCAACGATTTGTTCAACCTAACAGTCGTTGATCATTCCCAATTCAGCTTCAGTCACATTGAATTCAAGATATGAGTAATGTTCAACTGATAAAAGCTCAACGGAATTGTGCTTAGAATCAAGAACGTTCCTAACAGTAATTTCCTTTCACCAAACAGATTGGAATACAAGTCTGTGGAATTCAAACAGTGTGCCTTGTGCTCATAACCTAATGACAGAACTGTGGCAATTGCAAAGTGACAGCACAAGGGTGAATTTTTATAAAATAGCACACTCTTATGGCGTGTAACACTAGCAAGTGGTGTGGTATATTGATATTTTATAGTATAAAATATTATAGTATAAAATAACATAAAAAAAATACAATTAGTATTTTATAAAACTAAATCTAAAAATCCAGAGAGGTAAAATACTCATAATTTTTAAGTAATATCATACACCACAAAAAAATAATGTCTTATAGTATCATGGATGACGGACAAATATATTAAGTACTAATATATCAAACATAACATTTTATATGCTTTTTTGAAATTCATGATATATGATAACGACTCCTAAAAAGACAGCAGTGTGTAACTTCACCGGGATAAGGGTTCCAACCAGCCGCCCGGTTCTGGACGATTTTGCGAGGGCTATAATTGCAAAAATATGATACAAATGCTACACAAGATATATGGTTATATAAAAACCAAAATATATGTATATCTTTATTGTGTTTTATGGACTAAATACAGCTTCTGGCCACCCTCAATCATGTTCACGTCAGTAATTAAACCAGCATCTTCTGATAAAATACAAGAATCAGTAGAAAAATCTAGCTGCTCTGCAGCCGTTTTTATAAGCTCTTCAATGGTTTGTGGAACCCATAGTACAATTCCATGTCTTCTATGTTCTGTTGGATCCCATGGGTGGAAAGGGAACATTGTGCATTTCTTTGGCTGCATTTTATCTGTAAATGGCAAAGAACTTCAGCACTAAGATTACTGCAATAGTTGGTCTATAGATAAAGTAATGATAAGCAGATTTTTTGTTTTTTGGAAAAAAGAAAGTCCATATCAAGTCAGAATCATTTTTCTTTCATCTGTTTGCTCTAGACTTCCAAAAAAAAAAAAAATTCAAACCACGTTTGTTCCAACACAGGTGGGCAATGAAAACATCTTTTACAGCTTCGTATATATAGCATATACTAGCAATGCAGTAAGTGGCGCTCATAAAGTTTATATGTTCTTCAAGTGGACCGAATTTCAAACAAAGCCATAGATAAGAAATATTGAGTAAATTACATTTTATCCTCCTAACCTAATCCAATGATGTCTCATTACCAAGTTTATTCAAGTGTAACGGTTACGGAGGTTTTCTTGTGTAGACACAGTGATCGTGTTTACTTAGACACAAGTGTGTGTCACACATAATTTAAGGAATCCATTATATAAGAGTTGAGATTTTTTATAAATGAAAGAATTTTTGTTTGCATGAACAGAATCTACATAAATTACACTAAACAATAAATGTTACATCATGTGTATGGTCTTACAAAACCATACGTGGCACCCATTAATTAGTGTAGTTTATGTAAATTCAGAGTTTCAGACCATGCAAAAATATCTCTGAATGAAATGGTAAGGACTGACCACGTAAGAAAAATCCAACTGTTACCCCCAGTTTTTACCATTTACATTCACACTCCACAATTCGGGCTAACACAGGTTGGCACAATGAATTACACTTGAATTTTGGGCCCCACCAAGACCAGGAAACCTGAGACTGAACCTTGAGAAGTGCTGTTGCAGAGTTAGCGTTGTGTGAAATTTCAATTGCATTCTCATTATATATGTTTGAGATTACAGTTACTGAAGTTAAATTATTTGTGTTGTCTGTAACCATCCCGTAAATGCATAGGGTGGAACTAAACTAGACCCACGGTAATCGCTTAAATATATTAGACAATTTGTCACTACCTGTCAAGCTCACAAGTTTATGTATTGGTAAAAAATATCTTGATATTATTTCAAGAAACCAATTATCCCAACACTTTAAATTGTTAGGAAAATATCTATGAATGAATTTTATTAATATTTCTATCACTAGCCTAATACATAAAGGACAATTTATTCAAAAATATAATTTAACATGAAAACAAAGTATAATAATAACTACGAAAAGAAAAATGTAAGGAAAAGTGATATTTAGGCCAAGTAAAATATTTTAGTGCATTTCTTTCTAATAAAAATCTTTTTTACTATTTAGAATTAGAAAAAACATTTTAGTGCATTTTTGTGTAACTCGCGAGCTCTCTAAATTGCTAAGTACCCAGTTTTATTATATTTCCCAGTATCCTTTAGAATGAAAGAATAATACAGTAATGTCAATACCTGTAAATTCTAAGGTGGGATACGGGAATTCCAACAACTGAGCAGACTTTGAATCTTCTAGTAGCTTCACCATCTTCTTATTTCCACTCATCCGGGCTTCATCAAGTGGGGTATTTCCCCATCTGCAGAGCAACGATAAAGAACAAACAGTTTAATTCCACTTTTCATGTAACAACGAAAAAGAAAGAGACAACAAACAGAATTTCTTTCTTCGTCAAGGAAATTAAAATTATACAACTATATCCACATCCCATTACTCTGTGATAGGAAAGCCACTTTTCAAGATTTAAAGCAAAGCTCTGCCATTAGGATGAAAATGCTTGGAACTGAGGGGGAAAAGAAGAAGAGAAACTATTCAGCAAAGCATTAGTGTAGCTTATGTCGTAGACCTCACAATATTTATCCTGCTTGCTTGAATTATCAGGAATGTGATAATCTTCTGCCAATATAAAACAAGAGGCAAAAATTCACTTGGATGGAGGTTATTGCTACTGGTTATGACTTTAGCATATACTGCAGTAAAGAACAATAACGTATTCTTGAATCTCTTGATTATTAGCATCAGAGTAGTCCTTCTATTCTCTTTGTTGAATAAAGGACTATGTCAATACACTATATTTGGAGTAGCACAGGGAAGGAAACAACAGACCTAAACGGTCTGTGACTTGCAATCGCAAGATTTCATAAGGAAATCTGGAAATCCATACAGAAACACTGTTCAATGAATAGTATACAGTCGAACACCAGACTGAGAAATGGGAAAATGCAACTTGATATTCAATAATCCCTTCAGACAATTACATATCAGATTTAACAAATATCCCTAGGAGAAATTACAGAAATACCCCCAGAATACACAGATTTTACCCAATGAGGAAAATACACACACTAACTTCTAACATCAAACTAATAATACAACACACACTCTAACACCAGAAATTATTAGCAAGCAGAGTAAATAACAGAAATAAACCAGCAACTCTCATTCCTTAGGCTTCTTGAGATGAGATGAGGCAAGCGTTCTACATCAATATTCCAGTTGATAAAGCTTGATAAATGACCAAAAAAGATAGGCCCTGGCCAGATCGTATGGTCTTATTACAGCTCTGACAAAGCACTTGAAGATAAATGGCATTGGTTGCCCTCTAAAAGGGCCCATAGAATTTCCACTAAAAGGGAGGAAACTAGGACTTCTCACCCAATTCTTACCCGGTGTTCCCCCATCTTATTACAGAGCAATATTCCTAGACACTGCTCCAATACCTAGATCGTCACAAAAATGAAAGTGCCTATAAATATGATGCAGGAAACAAGGAAGTCAATAATACATAGGTTTTAATGAGACAAGATGAATGCAAACAAGGTATAATTTTGATGTTCGGCCTGCTTGTAATACAACCCAGGTTAAATTAGGTTAAAATTATTTCAGGCTGGTAAGCTACTAGTATATCTTGTTTTACTTTCTTTCGATATTAAAGGGGAGCTATAGTCAGGCCCGTGAGCCTTGTTAGAGATTTTGTTAGGGAATTGGGCTTCTATTGGTGGACTTCAGTAGTTTTCAACTTTCATTTAGCAGCTATCATGTAAGAACGAAGCCTTGTCTTGTAATAAAACACGTCCTAAAATATTCTCAAGGCAGGCCACTGGGGAAATGAAGAAAAAGTGTAGAACTAAAGACCAGGTAAAGACCATAACATAATTTCTACCAAAAAAAAAGACCATAACATAATTAGTTGACAGAAGGTTAGGTTATGTTTCTAAATTTTGTTTTATGTCCAGCCTTCTAAATAAAAAGCAAGCACTATCCTTTTTCCCCTTTTTTCAAGTAGAAACAAGTATGGAAACGCTCTCAACTTAAACGCAAGTCATATTTAAATGAACGTGCAAAATGAGTAATTCAATTGCACCTGTCTTTGGTGAAAACACTGGCCCCAGCTTCCAACAGCAACTTCACCATGAAGTTTGAACCTTCAGCAGCAGCAACATGAAGAGGGCTTCGGTAATCATAATCTTTTGAGTTAGGATCCATGCCATTAGATAATAGCCTTTGGAGATAATCTGCATTACCCCTTGCAACAGTTGTACATAGAAAGCAACCAGCATTGTCTATCTTGATTGAGGCCCCTTCTCTAACAAGTAAGGAAGCAACCCGATCATGTCCATTCTTGACAGCTTCAAGTAACGGTGTGTTCCCAAAGTTATCTATGCATAATAATGGAATTAAATATGTTCACAATGTCAGATCTAAAATTTAGGTAGGTGGTGCAGAACCAAAAGGAAAAAAAAAATAATAAATAACCTAAAAGCAATCACTTAGTCTGTTTGTTCATTATCAATAATGAGAAAAAGGTAAACAAACTACTGATCAGACACACATAGGCTGCAGAGACCCAACTAAAACACTCAGAATAGACAAATGGATATCCAAGAGATGGATAAATACAATCAAACATAATATAACAATATAAAATTACTGATAGCAAACATAATTATCAAATTAAAACCCTAATTAACAAATCATATCCTATAACTAAAAAAGAAGCATCTACATCATTCTCCCCTTCTCGGATGAACTCATCAACGGAGTCATGGAGAGTGATAAAGTTGGTAATGCTCCAAAAGCAAAGGATCAAGATGTTAAAAATCATCCTCGGTAATCCATGTAGCATCAGACTTAGAACAGTTCTTCTACTTCACCAGATAACAGAAAAATGGGGTAGAAGAATAATGTACTCATCATCAAGAACTGTCTCAACTTCATCAGCAAACGATAGCCGGGCAATGAAACTCTGGGAACCTAGGCAGTTTGTTTACCTTTTTCTCATTTTTGATATTGAACAAACAGATTGAGGGATAGCTTCTCTAGGATTTTGCTATATTTTCCTTTTGGTTCTGCACGAGCAGGTACTATAGCAATAACATTAATATTTAACAAATCAGACAATTACCTCTAATATTGATGTCTACACCTTCCTGAATAAGGAAAAGTGTGATATCTTCATATCCTCTAGATGCCGCAAGATGCTATGGCAAAAAAAATAAAATAAATAAAAGTTCATAGCAGGCAAGCTTTTTTTTTTTTTTCAGAATGCTTTAGTTTGCACAGTAGAGTTAATTACAGGCAAGGTGTAAAGTGTAAACTATTTTTGTACTGGAAGATCAACCAATTTCACTGTTAATAGAATAGAACTGAATTTCATTTTCTGCAATATATAGCAAATTAACACAAGTATTCCCATAGAAATTCCTCATATTGATCCCTACTTAAAGAAATAGGGGTAACTTATAAGACATTTGGAATGTACCACGACGAATTTCACAAGGATGCCCAAATTGCCAATATATACAATGAAATTATATCAAAAAGGTAAAAAAATTTATATGCAATTAATATAACTAATTAAAGAGAAAGTTGAACTTTGATAAATCAGATTTTCTAGTGCATGGCATTTATACGACTTATCTATTCCGATTTTCATTCCAGAAACTACTACATAGTATGAAAAATAATAAGAAGAAAATGTAGATAAACTCAGGAAGCGCAAATGAAACAACAGATATTCATCTGTTCAGCTGAAGTCCAAAACCCACCATGATATGAAAACATACACCAAGTAGCACTCATAATGTAGACTGCATGAATTATGGCTTTAAAAAATGAAAGGAGAAGAGCTGTATACAGCTATCATTTAGATTTCTTAGAGTCAAAATAAAATTTATAAACACCATAAACTTGCCAACTCCAAAGGTTTATTCCCATAAACGAGCCAAATATCATAGCACGAAGAGAAATCAACTAATCAATTACAAGACATCTTAGTAAGTGGTAAGTTCCTCACCAAGCATGACCTTCCATCATAATCAATCCTGTTGGGATCAGCTCCAGCTCGAATCAAACCTTTTAACTGATGCAGGTCCCCGTGAGAAGCTACACTATTGACCTTCAAAGTAAGTTCAGCTTCTTGCTTTCCAATATGAAATGTGATGTCAGACTCCAATCGCCTATTATGAAAAGATTCTTTCCCCTACAAATTATGTAATGTTTTATCACCAAAAACAATTATGTATTATTTTGCTGTGTAAAGAACAGAAATTAATTTATATGAGCCTTAAACGCATAACTTTATACATCCATGCCATGTATAACTAGATAGTAGCTAATGCATTTCTATTTTAAGTCAAGATCTCTACTAAAAGCCAAATTAAAGCCCAAAGAAAGAGCGAGGAGGAGGGCAGGGGGTGAGATAACGTATACAACAGTATATACCTCTAGAAGGTTGTTTAATACTTTCCTCCCATCATAAAAGTATATGTCAAGGATATTTTTGAAAGATTGTTTATCAAGCCGCAGAAGCCTACATAGTTCACAAACCCGAACATTATATGGCTGAGGAATGTTACAAAGAATAGATAGTTCTCCAAATAAACTGTAAGGTTTTAGAAGGGAGACAGTCTCTTCAGATCCATCGTCACATGTGCCTACTTCCTCCTGCACAGAAACAAATTCTGGTATTCAACAACCATACATGATGAATTCCATCTTTGGAAAAATTTCAAATAATATAATTTGAAAACAAAGTGGTTTAAGAATTCATAAACACAAGTCCAATCTAAGAATATATCTGATGACCAACTCAGGATGTGACTAAGCACATTTACATAATTCTCCAATTGGTATTTAAATAAATTATTTGTTCGGGTGATGCCACATAAACAAGTAAAAAGTTCAGCACAGACCAGCGTGTCACATGACTAAAAAAGTATCAATACTAATGTGTATCATAATCAAATGATTCAGAAGCTATAACTAAAAACATTAAGAAATGAGGAAGAACAAGAAATTGAAAAATACAAATTTACACTGTTGGCTAGGGAAATACAAAACTATACCAGCACACCATGACAGACAAAGTACAATTGGTCTACGACATTTCCCTGTTCCATTATGACTTCTCCTGGGAGAAAGAATTCCTCATGGAGCCCAATAACCTGAAAAATCAAAGGGACCAAATTATAAACTTTGACATCCCATGTATAAAGGACAACAAGCAAATTATTCTGAAACCAAAAGGCAACTCATTTAAGTGATGAAATATAACTCATTGGACACGGGCACCTCTACTCACATTCATTCTGCAGTGAAGGCCCATACTAGCAATTTTTGTTGCCACACAGAAATTCAACCTCAAATGTAAAAGTTTTAATTTGGCACACAATTGTACAAAGAAAGAGGCATTTGGCCCATTAGTATTACTTGTCCCTTGAAGACGCAATTAATACTGAGTACCCAAGTTGCTTAGCAAACAAAAATTGCAATCTGCAATGACACTAGCATAAAACGCTGATATCTATTTCCTGTTTATTAGGAGCCACTGCAAGAAAGTCATGTTTCCTTGTTAATGTCTTTGACTCTATACAACAAAAAAGCAACGACAGTCAAAACAGAATAAGCTTTAAGGTACTGGTGCCCTTAGTTTCAGTTCTAACTTTGTTACACGTGGGCCCACAGCTGCAGATGTGTCATCGACCAAAAGGGCACGTAGGAAGCCAGGCTGGTTAAGTGGATATCAGTATTAGTCATTGTGTGTTTTGTGTAATTTCACTTATGTTGTTATCCTGTGTATCTGAGTACAGTATTATACTTTGTATCCAAGGCTATATCAGTCTTGAGCTTCTGTTGTAATGGGAGAAGAAGAAAAATCACAACTCTCGTCTCTCTCTTTCTGTCTTCTGGAGGAACACAGCCTCGAACTATGCAACTAACCTAACATTTGGTGCTCTCGTTGAGAGCCCATCCCCATGGCAGATCAATCCAGAGCATACATTACACATGCTTTGGAGGACTGTATGAATCGGTTAGCTTCTCATGATGATCAGCTAAACTCATTAGGCACTCTTCTGAAAGAAATCAGTATGAAGTTGACCTCGGTGGAAGGGCGATTGGAACAGAACTTAAGAAACCCTACACTCGAGATTTCTGGCTCATCCTCCTCTCCATTAACACGAGGGGACAATGTGGCAATCAGTGGCGTTCAGTCAGCACAGCCATTACGGACTCTCAAGCTCGACGTGCCGAGGTTCGATGGAGATGACCCGCATGGGTGGGTCTTTAAGGCAGAACAATTTTTTGACTACCACGAAACTCCAGATCATCAAAGGCTTGTGATAGCTTCATTCCACATGGATAGCGATGCTCTGCACTGGTTCCAGTGGATGCACCGCAATGGGTT